>RJWM01021323.1:0-35569 GCA_004363535.1 Dasyprocta punctata | reverse complement strand
CCATGTCTCTGGCCATGTTCTGTTCCCTAGAAGTGAGTCACCACGCCCACCCACATTCCAAGGAAGGAAGATTTAAATTCCATCTCCAGAAGAGAGGAGTATCAAGACATTTTGGACACATTTTCAAATTCACCATCCTGGGTTAACATATATATTTTCTCAGATGAATGAAAATACTTTCAGGCAAACTCAACATGTGTGAGCTTATTTCATATCTGAGGATCAAAGATTTGTGCAGAAAAAAACCTGTCCCTCTGAATGCCTCAGAACTGGTTTTACCGCTTGCTCCATGTCATGGTTTGGATCTGAAATGTCCCCCAAAATTCACAGGCTGAATAAAGGCTTGGTAACCAGACAACAAACCTTTCAGGAACTGAGCAGGTCTTAAGGGCTCTAAGTAATAAAATTATGACAAGAGCCTGATTTTATGAGATAATTGGGGGATGACAGAAGCAGGAGGTAGAACCTAAATGAAGAGAATGGTCAGGCGGACATGACCTTTGGGACTATGTCCGGTCCCCATATTTTTCTCGGACTCCTTACCTTTCTTTTCTCTTCCCCGTTCCCATGAGGTAACCAGGCTGCCCCACTGTGCCCTTCCTCAGCGCCCTTCCGCCATCTTCCTGCTGCCTCACCACTCAGAAGACGCAGAAGCCATGGAGCCAGGTGGGCGTGGGCAGCGGCCATGAGCCAGAACAAACCTTTGCTCCTTCGCGCTCTGTGTGTCAGCCATTTTGTCACAGTGAGGAAAAGCTCACAAATTCTATCTTTGTGATTTATTTCTGAGGTTCATTAACACGGTACAGGTGAGCCCCGGACAGGACAGAACCAACAAACTCCTTTGGTGCCAAAGGGCGGGCATGGGACGCAGGACCCGGAAAGGCGCAGAAATGAGTGACTGCTCGGGGAAGCTTCATGGATTAAATTTCCATCCTCAGAGGGATCCACCGCCTGGCACAGCCTCACCGAGCGGGAAAGTCAGGTCTTTGACTGACTAAAAAGTGAGGTGTATTTTTTTTTTATAAGGGTCACTCCCCAAGAAAGCCAGAGCTGTCATGACAAGAGAAGCAGTCTGAAGAATTTTATAGCAGACTTCAGCTGTGACGTGGAGTACAGAGTAGCTCGGGTGTTTTTGGAAAATGGAACAATTTAAGGACACGGGTATCCCTGCCTCCGCAGGCCTGCTTCCCGCCGAATCGAGCCTTTCCTCTCCTTTGCTGCGTCCCGGGCAGTGTGAGGCTCCGTCTGGACGACCTCCTGGGCGCCGTGGCCTCCTGGCCTGCTGGGCGTGCACCCGGGGAGATGTGGCTAAAGGAAGGGAAACGGGGTGAAGGGCAGCATAGGGCCCGGGGTCTCTGGGGGGCAGTTTCACAAAGTGTGGCCCGCAAAGCACTGGTCCAGCGGGTCACTCCACGGATGGAAAATCGTGAAGCAAAACAAACCCAGGAAACACTGCAGAAAAGACTTCGGGTTTTCACTTGTGAACTTACGATCTGCGTTAGCCGATGAAGACAGCTGAGAACCCTGACTGGGGCAACAAACGCTCCTACCTTTCCCTCCCACTTCCTCCTCATTACCGCTCAGCTTCATCTAACTCAGTGCCTCCCAGCGTTGTCTGTGGGCTGTGTCACCCGTGGACCACAGGGGATTTTAACAGTTTTTAAATTAATTTCTAGCTGAACAGCATTGTTGTCAAAGAATGTGATCTGTGGGATGTGGGTTTTATTTTTAAATTTGGAGTTTTTCTACTACACGTTCAATTTTTGTAAATACTCCTTTCGTGTGTAAAAGAGATGTGTAGTTTCTCATTATTTAATGCTGGGCATCTGAGCGTCTATTACATTGAGTTCATTAAATAGTTTTGGACAGATCTACAAAGTGTGATCAACGAATATGGTGAGTATCTAAACAATATTTTAAAAATGGATTAAAAGCTGGGTGTGCTGGCTAAAGCCTGTAATCCCAGCACTTGGGAGGCCGAGGCCGGGGGATTGCTTTGAGTTCAAGGCCAGCCTGGGCTACGAAGTGAGTTCAAGGCCAGCCTGAACTGCATAGTGAAACCCTGTCTCAAAGAGACAAAAAATAAAATAAAAATTAATTACAATAAAAGACATACTACCATTAACTTCCCTCAGAATACTCTCTCACCCTCCCACATTGAACTATTTATCTCATCATTCTTGCCACTTTCTGAAGTTGGTCTGGAAGTCCTTTTTTTATGAGGTCTTTTCCCAGCTGCCTCAATATTCTAAATTGATTCAAAACCCAAGAATTTCAGTCTGCTAGAAATATCATGGCGTGTCTTAATTCATCTTGTTCACAGGACCTGACACCATGCAGCTTCTAGCTCTTTCCCCACTTCAAATTACCAGGAAAGGCAAATTTCTCTTAAATTTTTTTTCTAATTTAAACATTGAAGGTATGGTTTGTTTGCCCATTGGATAACTACACTAATCTTTTGTCTCCCTGACAAATCAATAATTAAGAAAAGCTGAAATTTTCTACCCTAGTGAACAATAAGTCAATTTCTCCCTGTAGTTGTATCAATTTTTGTTTTTATATATTTTGAAGCTATTTAAGATCCTACAGTCTTGGAATTGTTACCTCAATATGTAATGACTATTCTCATCCCTGATAATAGTTTAATGTGTCTGATTTTTATAGCTTCTTCAGCTTCCTTTAGTACTTGCCTTAAATCTTTAACTCTTTATATTCTTTAGTTCTTCTTTGTACCTAAAAAGCTTCCAGTATCTTTATTTTTTTCTTTTAAGTTTTGGGACAGGGTTTCACTGAGTTGCCCTGGATGGCCTTGAATTTGTGACCCTCCTGTCTCAGCCTCCTGAGTAGCTGGTATTACAGGTGTGCACCACTGCACCTGGCTGTTCTTATCTTTCAGATGTGTCTCAGTTAAACAAACCATAGTTGAATGTTTTCTTTAACCAAAATGTGTTTTCTCCCTTTGGGGCAAAGGGTTAGCTCTTTTTGTTTGTATTGTGATTATGATATTAAGACTTGTTTTCTGGCTGTTCTTATTTTGCATTTCCGTTTTTTTTTTGTTTGTTTTTTTTTTTTTTTTTTTTTTTTTTTTTTTTTTTTTTTTTTTTTTTTTTTTTTTTTTTTTTTTTTTTTTTTTTTTTTTTTTTTTTTTTTGTGTGGCACTGTGGATTGAACTCACAACCTTGCACCTGCCAGGGCAGGCGCTTAAGCTGCTGAGCCAATCTCCCAGCCCTAGTTTTTTTAAGGCAGGGTCGCCCTATGTAGCTCAGGCCGGCCTTGCGCTCACGTTGTAGCCGAAGCCGGCCTCAAACTCACAACGCTCCTCGTACCTCAGCCTCCCGAGTGCTGGGATTAAAGGCGTGCGCCACCACCCCCGGCTTTATTTTGCATTTTCCATTTGCCTGTTAATTTTTAATTTTTCTGCTTCTTAAATAAGTTTTTTTTTTTTTACTTACTTATTATGACTCAGTTTTCTCCTCTGCTAGTTTGAAAGCAACAGTCTTTGTTGTATTTTCGTTTGTTTGTGGTTACATTTGAAATCCACACTTACTAAACCTCATATTTACCATTAATCAATATCTTGATCCTTCCTGAGCTTCATTCAACTTCACCTTATCTAGTATTGTTTTCCAGCATTTGATTCTTTATTAATATCATCATCCTTAGTACATTATTTTATATAGGGTTTTTGTTTGCTTGCGTTGTTTTATTTTGTTTTTTGAGACAGTGTCTCACTATGTAGTCCAGGCTGACCTTGAACTTGCTTTTGTAGCCCAGGCTGATCTCAAACTCATGAGGATCCTCCTGCCTCAGCCTCCTGCGTGCTGGAATTCCTGGCATGAACCACCACACTGGTGTATTTTATGTAGCTTTTAAAAATGGATCCATTTATTCGAAAATTATTGTGCTCTTTGTGTCTTTACTATCAGACTTTCCTTCTGGAATCATTTCCTTGTCCTGGGGTACATGCTTTGGACTAAAGTCCCTTAATTATAAAAGTGTTTTTATTCATCAAAATTCTCTTTGATTTGCCATTGCTGTGAAACATTTTGCTGGGTGGGCAATGCTAAAACAGGCTTCTGTAGACATTGCCTTACTTTCTTCTATTGCAGTAAATAATGAGTCTGCTGAAAATGCACATTTCTTTTGTAGGTGAGATATTGATTTTCTTTAGCGTTTTTAAAATTCTCTGGTTTTCACTGGATTATATGTAATTTCATGATATCCTAACATGGTGTGGGTTTGCTTTTACTTATCCATTTTTGGGATTAATTGTCTTTTCTGTAAGTGGGGATTCATGTCATCATCAGTTCTAGAAAGTTCTGAGTCATTGTTTCTCTATTTTTCTTCTGTTTTCTCTGGACTTGATTCTTACTATAAAAATGTTGCCTCTTCACTCCTCACTTTGTATGTCTTCACTTCTTTCTATATTTTATTTCCTCCTGTTTCTCTGTACTAAATATTAAGAAGTTTCTTCAAATCTACTTTCTCGTTCTCTCTTCAACTCTATTTTTAATGTCATTGGAACCCATCTGTCAAGTTTTTCATTTCATTAATGATAATTTTCATTTGTAATTTTCATTTGTAAAACTTGACTTGGGTATTTAAAATGCATCTCTAAGCCAGGCATGGTGACGCACGCCTGTAATCCCAGCACTCGGAGACTGAGGCAGGAGGATTGTTGCAAGTTTGAGGTCAGCCTGGGCTACCAAGTCAGCCCAAAGCCAGCCTGGACTGCATAGTGCGACCCTGTCTCAAAAAGACAAAAACACGAAACAAAATAAAATGCATCTCTGGAAGTTTTTATCCTCTCTTATTCTGATCACTTTAAATTTTTTATTATTTGTACATGCTTATGGCATAAATATGGTGCTTTAGTATAGTGTTGCATTGTGAAGTAAGGACCCCGATGAACACACCTATCACCTTGAATATTTACTACTTTTATGTGTGTGGTGAACAATGTTTATTCTCTTTCCTCTAGGTAAATTTTAAGCAGATAACACATTAATAACTATAGTTACCTTGTTACATGTTAGAGATTCAGAATTATGCGTGGATCCTGTCATTGAGTGTATGTTATACGTTACGTGAGTCATGACCGAAATTTTTGTACCCTTTTACCAAAATTTCCCCTATTCTCCACCTTCTTTTTCTGATCATTTTTATCTCTCATCTTATCAAATAAAAATGGTTACTTTACAGTCTCTGTAGAATAATTTCAATAATTAAGAAACCGGGTACCTAGTTCTGTTGTCTGTCATTACTGACAGCTCTCACGCATAGCAATTTGACCTTTTGCATATGTTTCATAATTATTTCTAATTAATATTTGTTTTAGTCCAGTTTCTATTGCTGATAATGTAATACCATAGACCAGGGTATGAAAAAAGAGGTTTATTTTGGATCACATTTCTAAATCACACAAAAAGACTTAGAACACTGTTTTTGTAGTATGGTCACTCTCAAGGTAACTCACTAACCCATTAATCCATTAATCAACTAATTGCATAAATGGATTAACTCATTCATAAGGACAGAGCACCAATCACTTTTAAAGATCCCATCTCCTAGCTGGGCGTGGTGGCGCATGCTTTTAATCCCAGCACTCAGGAGGCTGAGGTAGGAGGAGCGTTGTGAGTTCGAGACTGGCTTGGGCTACAACATGAGCGCAAGGCCGGCCTGAACTATATAGTGCGACCCTGCCTCAAAAACTAGGGCCAGGAGTTTGGCTCAGTGGCTTAAGTGCTTGCCCTGGCAGGTGCGAGGTTGTGAGTTCAATCCCCAGTGCCTCAAAAAAAAAAAAAAAAAAAAAAAGATCCCATCTCCTCCTCCTCCGCCTCCTCCTCCTCCTCCTCTTCTTCCTTCTCTACCTTCTTCTTCTTCTTCCTCCTCTTCTTCTGTCCTAGGGGTGAAAGCACATGCCGCAAGGAGCTGCAGTCTCAGGACTCCTACCTCTCAATAACTCATAATGTGGATTAAATTTCACTGTGAGTTCCAGAGAGAACCAACCGTATTCAAACCAGATCCACCTGCACGTGCCCCCAGGCCGTCCCGAGGACGCCTGCTGTGAGTGCCCTCCTCCCTGCGGGATTTGCTTCTGCAGGGAGCCCGGGCACCTCCAACTGGGGCCTCCCTGTTTCTCTCCTTCCTTCCGTGCAGACTCCCCCTCCTCTCTGTGACCTTGCAGAATAAGTTTCACTGAAGAGACGCTGAGAACAAGGAGGAAAAGCCCTGCTCGTTGGTAAGCAGATTCAGGGAAAATGGAGAGTTTTCTAAGACTTTACTGGGTTTGGAGCTCAGGCTGAGCGAGGTGCAGCTCAGGCAGCATGAAGAGGGAACTGCTGGCTTCCTGAGAAAGCCACACCTTCGGGAGGAGGCCGAGACAGAGGGGAAACTCCCATCTCTGCAGGAAGCGGTGCACACAGCAGCCTTCCTTACCCACGATGCCAAATGAGCGTGTGACTCATGGGTCTCTTTCCCAGCAACGGTACCGAAAGAAGCCAACATCTAGAGGAGACTCAGACATTTCAAGTGTTGATCTGTTTAAAACAAAATCATGAAATTTACCATGAACTCCTCAAGAAGATCTCAAAACTTCATTACCAGTCATTTCAAACAAGAAGAGAATGCCATGCCTAATGTGTTGTACATCTAATCGCATTTGAGCTGACACTACCACAGGAAATGAAATCATCTCATGAAGTATCTGTTACACTGAACTGCCTTGATAAAAAGGACCGCTGATTTCTGTGAGTGGTTGTAGACATCATTGATAATAGAGATAATAAATTTTAATAGCCTTAATTTTGTTGTTGTCATTAAAAGGCAAGGTTATGATGTTAATGAGCAGAGTCCTGGATGTGGTACTGGCCAAGTGCATTCCTCACTGTCCGGTTGGGACTGGTGGGTGTGCTGATCTCAGCCCTCCCCCAGACCTTCTGTAGGGACCGGGGCCCCAGCTCTGCTCTCTGGGGCCTTCTGTGCTCCCAGAGGTACCTGGCCTCTTTAGGTCCACTGCTAGCCTTCCAGTGCCACGCTTCCTACATTCACATAAAACACCTTGGAGCAGCACAGCTGAGGAGCACCAAAGACTGATCCACCAGTCTCTTTTTGACTCTTGATGAAATCCAGACTGCAGTGCATGCGGACTGGGTTGTTTGAAGATGCACAGGCTGTTGAACACCAAATCACATAGAAGTGAAATTGAGAGAGAGATAGACAGAGACAGAGACAGAGAGAAAGAGAGAGACAGACAGAGAGACAAAGAGAGAGACTAATAAAGTTGAATTTCAGATGCATACTAGGAGGAAAAGGACCTTAACCCCAATTAATAATTATTGACATAGCCAGGCATGGTGGTGCGTGCCTTTAATCCCAGCACTCTGGACACTGAGGCAGGAGGATTGTTGTGAGTTCGAGACCAACCTGGGCTACAAAGTGAGTTCAAGGCCAGCCTGAACTGCACAGTGAGACCCTGTCTCAAAAAAACAGGGCTGGGGATTTAGCTCAGTGGCATAAGCGCCTGCCTGGCAGGCACGAGGTTTTGAGTTCAATCCCTGGAACATACAAGAAAAAAAAATAATTGCTGACATACTTTGGAAATATATAAACAATCCCAGTCATTAGAAGATAAGGTCCCTCTTGTGTTCCATAATGTCTATAATGCAAACAGCTTCAATTTCTATAAAAATGCAGCTTTATAAAAACTCTGTGAAGTCAAATTTAAGGACAAGATGCATTGGGTTTGGGGAAAAGATAGTCCAAACTATGATGCGTCTATGGAGGGTGCTGAGATGATGTTTCAAAAATTTTTGAGCAACTTTGATCTGGAGAAAGAGAAAAGTAATAAATTAGGAGGAGAAAGTTACCTTTGGCGTGGACACTGTCTGGCTCACGGGTCCCCCGGGCCCATGGACTGTGAGAAACTGGGCCACACAGTTCTGCCTATAGCCGTAGCTGCATCCCACTGCTCACATCACTGCCTGAACTGCACCTCCCCTCAGAGCAGCGCGGCTCTGGATTCTCGTAGGAGTGAGAACTCATCGTGACTGTGCACACCAGGGATCTGCCCTGCACTCTCCTGAAGCTCCGGAATCTCATGCCTGATGATCTGAGGTAGAGCTGAGGTAGTGACACTAGCCCTGGAGAATAGCTGTCAATACAGATTAACATTAGCAGAGAGGTTTTATTGTCAGATTTGGGATCCCAACATTTCTTTTTCCAGATTCTTGGTGAGCTGAAAAGAGAAGTAGATGAGACACATAGAAAAGATAATGAGAATTTACATTTATTGAAGGTGGGAAAGAATTATGCTCTACAGAGTGATAACTGACTAGTGTGGCCACAAGGATAATGGTGGGGGGTCTTTTATATCTCCCATTCTTAGATCGCTTCTCTGCCATGTAAACAAGGCATTTGGCACCATTGTGCTATGAGAAAGCCACTTAACCTGACATCAGATCCAAGCTGTCTTATCAAAAGTCTGCTTGGTTTCACACCAGAAGTAAATGAAGAATTGAAGATAGCACTTTCTGATTGGTCCTAGTACAGTGCCGCAGCGCCGTTTTGGACTCTGCATTGTATGCAAGTGTCCTGAGTCCCCATGACTGATGGCCACGTCCACTTACTCAGCCAGTTTGCCCACCATAATCTTCTTTCTCAGTTTGACCCCACAGAGGCCATAATAAATCAATCGCTTGCCAACTTCTATCCAAACCTGATCAGTGAATGTCATTGCCTGCCCTCACCCTCAAGTGGGACAGTCTAATTTCAGAAAAACAAGCTCAGAGCTCTCACTGGTTCTGTATTATTGAGAGTTGTCTAGTTATTTCATGCTATATTTCAATGTAATAAAAAAAACAGTTACAAAGAATGCAGTGAATGCAATGTGCTTGAATCACCCTGAAACCGTGGCCCCTTCCCTGGTCCCTGGAAAAATCATCTTCCACAAAACCAGTTTCTGATGTCAAAAACATTCAGGACCACAGATCTAGATCAATTCTAGGTTCCCCTGAATGTCTGGATTCTTGTCGCACCCAGCTCTGTCTCCTGACCCTGAACCAGTAAGGTCCTCTCTGGTATCAAGTTCTTTTTTTTTTTTTTGCAGCACCAGGGATCAAACTCACAACCTCGCGTCTGCCAGACAGGCGCTTAAGCCACTGAGCCAAACTCCCGGCCCTGGTTTTTTGAGGCAGGGTCGCACTATGTAGCTTGGGCCAGCCTTGCACTTGCGTTGTAGCCCAAGCCGGCCTCGAACTCACAATGCTCCGCCTACCTCAGCCTCCCGAGTGCTGGGATTAAAGGCGTGCGCCACCACGCCCGGCTGGTATCAAGTTCTTGATCAGCAGCTCCGAGATTCCCTCTCCTCCTGGGGGCTCCTCTCTCCCTCCTTCTCCCCCTGGGGCGAACGCTGGCCCTGTCATTCATCATTCAGAATGACAGAGGGCTTCACGATGCTGTTCGTATGGCTCTCCCTGGAACCGTGTCCAGAAAGCCATTTAGCACAAGCACACAGTGGAAGACACCATAACCTAGATGGCCTGGTGGTGGCACCGATTGGAGGACACGGTGATGGCGGAACAGGTTGAGTCCCAAAGGGTAGAGGAGCTTTGGCTCCAGATAGCAAGCTCTTCCCTGGCCAGAAGTTGATCTCTTGAGTCTATCCTTGTTCTGTCCATCTGACTCCAGGTGAGATGCCATCAAGTGGGAAGGTGTGGCATCAGGCCACACTGTCAGTCATTAAGTGGTTTTTATCAACTGACAACTCATCTCTCAGCTATCTGCAGAGCCCTAACAAGTAAGAGGTTTCAACAATGAGGAGTATTTATGCCAGTGGCGACGTGAAAGTGACTCACTTAGGAGGGCCCTGAGGCTGGTGAGCTCTGGAAGCCTCAGCAGCCTGTTCTGATGTGATTCACTTCAAACGGCCACTTTTTGTCCCTGCTATGCTATTGCTTGGCTTCCACATGGCTGTTGTAATGTGGAAAGTTGATCAGAATTCAAGAAAGACCTGGATTTCACCCATAAACCTGTTGGCAATAACTTCTGAGAGTTGTTCACAAGCAAAAGGTTCTTGAAACAGAAAAAGAATTAATGGGAAAGTAGCTTTCCAAGTGAGATAAGGATCTAGACCGATTTCAGCACATACAAACTCAATAGGTTTTATTGATATGTCCTCTATGCTAAAAAGTGAATAAAAGGGGGGAAATGCAAGCACAATAGCTCTTCGCAGGACCGTGTGGATTTGGGGAGTTGTGCCGCTTTCGTGTAGCCCTCTTTGCTCAAAGTTTCCTAGGAACCCAAGGTCGGATCTAAGACTGCGCAGAATATGCCTATCACCAAGACAACCGTGGCAGAATTACTTAAACCACTGCTAGAGGAAGCCCTTGTCAAATATTAGCCTGGAGCTATCAACTATATGTAGACTATCATCCATTTATGAATAGAAATGTAGATAGATAGATGATAAGGCTGGGGATTTAGCTCAGCGGCATAAGCGCCTGCCTGGCAAGCCCAAGGTTGTAAGTTTGATCCCTGGTACCAAAAGAAGAAAGAAAGAAAGAAAGAAAGAAAGAAAGAAAGAAAGAAAGAAAGAAAGAAAGAAAGAAAATAGAAAACACCAGGCATCAAAATGTTGAGTGGATAGCTCAAGGTGGTTGTGTGTATGTGATTTTAGAACTTGACCTGTAGTTTCTAAGGTTTGTGCAATACAAACGAGATAGAACGTTTTATAAAATGAAGAAAATAAAACAGAAATAATGATTCTAAATGATCACATGTTTTGTGTTGATAGGCATTCTAATGTCAAGCAACTGGCTGAACACCCTGAGCACTTAAAAATCCTCATAGTTCCAGAATTGTGACTTCTTCACAAGGGTAAAGATGATCCTAAGTGGGTTGAAGACAAGGTTCCCCTCCATTCCAATCTCACCTGGGGGCAATAGGGAAGGAACAGCTCAGCAGCTAAAGGAAAGGGAGAGAAAACCCGGAGATCCTGGAAAATGACATCCCCGCCACCATGAAAAATTAGAACATCTCTGTCACAAACTAAGGAGGAGATGACATTTAAGCAGCCGGCTGGAGGCCCACCAGGTGACCCCATGCCACCCCAGTAGCCAGGCCCTGAATGTACTGACAAATGCTGCTTCCCCTGGAGAGATTTTGGCAGAATCTCCAGCATTCGCTGGCAGGGTCTGGGTGAATCTATAAACTGATTCAGATCAAGCCTAGGCTGGCTCTGACACGTTGAATAAAGAATGAAAATCCTTGAGCCTATGACAATTCAGCTGTGACCCAAAAGAGAACCATAGGTCTGGGAGACCCAGAAAGCTTGTCTTCCTCTGAAATCAGTTTCTTCAAGGAAAGAAAAAAAAATCTGAGAAAATGACTCATTCATGTCATCAGCAAGATTCAAGCAAACATAAGGTTTACTAAATTGCAAAAACAAAACAAAACAAAAATCCAATGAAACAAATGCCAGAGCCTCTCTTCAATGCTGAAGTATGAAGTGAGAGTCTTGCTGTGACGTGGTCCCCACGGGTGCCCGCAAAGCATTGATGTCCCCTTGGAAAGCGACCCTGGCCTCACTCCCTGGCCATGTGCAGGCTGAGGCTGCTTTACACAGCCCTGCCCTTTGCCCTCACTCACCGTCCCAGGATTCTGTGATTTTCAGTAGGCGACTCTGCAGGGAACTACGACCGCCGCGCTCTGCCCACACTGAGCAGGGAGAGCGCTTGGTTTCCCCCAAGCTTCAACCCATCCCCTCCCGTCCCTGCTCTTTAAAGCCCCCCAGGAGAAATGCAAATGGCAAACTGTCTTTTTCACTGGATTCTTCCCCTTTTTTCCTTCTGTCCAACCAGAGCATAGCTCCCCAGGGCAGGAACCCTGACTCCCTGCCCATCCTCCAAACACAGCAGAGGCTTCATCAAGGAAGCATGGCATAAAGCCGGGCGTGGTGGCGCACGACTTTAATCCCAGCACTCGGGAGGCTGAGGTAGGTGGAGTGCTGTGAGTTCGAGGCTGGCTTGGGCTACAACGCGAGTGCAAGGCCGGCCTGAGCTACACAGTGCGACCCTGCCTCAAAAAACTAGGGCTGAGAGTTTGGCTCAGTGGCTTAAGTGCCTGTCTGGCAGGCTCGAGGTTGTGAGTTTGATCCCTGGTGCTGCAAAAAAAAAAAAAAAAAAAAAGGAATCATGGCACAAGTGAATCAAATGTGGCTTCTGTCGTTTCCTTGTGCTTAAGCATCATGTAGGTGGGCTGGCGACTCTTTTGCAATGTCACCTTGCCCTCACACAAGTGGCTTTCACACGTGTGTCTCTACTGGGGAAGGAGAAATCAGTGAAGGAGTAGAATTGATAAATACGTGTTTATTGACTTGGAGGAAACTTGGGGGGAAATCCGTGTCCCTCAGGGCTGGGAGAGAGAGGTGCACAAGACCGCAGCTCTCCACCCCCCCCCACCATCCGCTCTGTCCCCCATTGAGCAGCTGAGTCCCTCAGGGAGAAAATCCGATTGTTCCAGTCCAGCCTTATTCTTGGCCGACAAACATGTGAAAACAGACCTGTCAGTCATTTTTACCATTTCCAGGGCGACTGCCAAGGAAGCAGCAGGCCCGGGCGGGGGAACTGGCGCAGTGGGTGTGCACCTGCTACTTCCCCACTCACGCTTTGCTGTTTGGGGGCCACAATTCTGCCAGCTCGTGGGGAGATTTTATCTGTTTGTATTATAACACACAAATCCCAATGTTTCGTGTGTTCAAAATTTACAGAAAGAGACAGAGAGAGAAAAATGAGCCCCTCTTGACTACATTATCATTAGAGTCCAATGAAAAGTCACCTACGGGAAGAAGAGACCGAGACCATGGTGATGTCTGTCACTCTGGTCCCAAAGTTCGAGTCTGTGGCTGTCACTGTTCACTGCCCTGGACACGCGCCTCCCCCCAGCTGCAGTCACCCTCTCCTCCCGTTGTCTTTGAATCAAAAAAATCACTGGCTGTGCCGCTATCATCCTACTGTGGTTTGAATGTCTCCACCGAAGTTCCCAGGTTAGAATCTCCCTGAATTTTAATGTTGTTTGGAGGTGGGAGATAATCAGGATTAGATGAGTTGTTAACATGACCTCCCCATGGAGGCCTTATTCCTACCTAACACCTAAATTAGGTAGAAACATTCTAAGCAGTCAGACAGGGCTGGGTTGGAAGAAGTCAGTACAGAAGATAAGAACTCAGCACAATGGGTGGCTGGCGGTGCATTCCTTGAAAACCAGGCCTCAAGATAAAGACAGAAGGACTCTGTCTACATTCCTTCCCGTGGGATAAACAGTGATATTCTCAATAGGCATCAATCACCCAGGGGGGTGGCCAGGACCTCCTGACCCACCTCTTCTTGTTTTTTCCATGGACACTTGACGCATGGCCTGCTTCCCCATTGGATCAATATGACCCAAGTGGCCAGACTTCTCAAGTTATTGGTTGATCAGTTTCGTCCCACATTGTACCCACCTCGTGATTTTGTAACCACTTTGTGATTTTGCTCTATAAAACTCCCTTTGAGAAGACGGCTCATGGGCAGCCCCCTGGAGACCTCTTCCATCTCTCCTGTCTCCCTCAATAAACAATATTGAGAGCTGTCTCTCGCAATCAGATTTCCTCCTCTTAACCTTCATCGTTCCTCAGAATTCATTCTTCGATTTTGGGGAACACGAACTCAGCATATCAGGAATTATCCTTTATACTTCCCTCTATCGTTTGGAGGTCCGATATCTTCCTGAGCAGCTTCAGAAGAAGCCGAGAGGAGAGCTGAGTCGAGCTTCCTCTGCCCCGTCACGGGGTGTCTGTCCTGTCCCCCGATGTCTGTCCTGTCACAGGGTGTCAGTCCTTTGCAGCCTCAGGTCTCTGCAGAGTCCCCCTGGCTGCCAAGCCGATGCCAACACCAAGATCTTGGACGTCCCGGGTTTCAGAACTGGAAGTTTAATGAAGTCCTGGCCTCTGTAGCCAGTCTCAGGAACTCAGTCATAGCAACATAAAAAGGCAGGGTCCACCCCTAGTTGCTTATGGGAAACCTGAGCCCCAGGGAGGCGCAGGGACTTCCCCAAGCTTCTGTAGCCTGGAAGTGGGGACGTCAGGGTTGGGAACCAGGTCGTTATCTCCAGGACCTGGTGCTGTTAATCACCGTGACCTGAAGATGTTAGTGTGCCTACCAGGCTCTGGTGGTTCCAAAATTGTCCATGAATGAAGTTGAGACTCAGAGGAGGAGGTTAGGAAAGTTTTCATTGGAAAAAAGAAAAAGAAGAACACTCCTGATTTCCAGGAGGGGTCACATGGCCCCTCCACCTAACCATTCATAGATAAGCGGGGCACAAGAATTGCTTGATAATTTAGTGGACACCTATCACCTGTCACCTGTCACAGGGGGCTCACTGAAGGTAAGAGTGACCAAACGGACCTCAGGTTCTCTAATCCAGTTCTTTCATGTAGTGTTTACAGTAAGCTTAGATCTTAGAAACAGTTCCTTTGCCTGATAATTTCCTCAGAACTCAGGAATTTAGGAGGGCTGCATTCCATGCCTCCTGAGGAAGTTCATTGTATTTTACATTTCTCGGAACTCCGGTGTGGAGTAGGGGCTGGCTATGTCTCTGCTTCAGAGGGACTGCTTTCCATATTGCCTGAGAAAATGCATTCTTGGTCCAAAGTCCCAGTTCACTATTGTTATATGGCTGATTCCCACCTCTATCTCAGGCCCTTCCCCTAGTGAGCTGCTTTCTTCATTAACTAAGAAAATCATTTTCTACAAACAGACTAGAGTTTAGACCCTGTCAATCATGCAGGGGTGGGATGTTTAGGAAAAACAAATAAATGAGATGCCCCAGAAAATTTGAATTTTACACAAAGAATAACAATCTTAGTATAAGCATATCCCATGGACTATTTGGGACATACATAAAAATTTTTGTTGAGAGATGGGTGTGGTGGTGCACACCTATAATCCCAGCACTCGGTAGGCTGAGGCAGGAGGATCGTTGTGAGTTTGAGACCAGCCTGGGCTCCAAACTGAGTTCAAGGCCAGCCTGAACTGCATAGTGAGACCCTGTCTCAAAGAAAATAGGGCTAGGGATTTAGTTCAGTGACCTAAGCACCTGTCTGGCAGGCGCAACATTGTGAGTTTGATCCCCAGTACCAAAAGAAGAAGAAGAAGAAGAAGAAGAAGAAGAAGAAGAAGAAGAAGAAGAAGAAGAAGAAGAAGAAGAAGAAGTTGTTGAAGAAGATGTATATGTACAGAAAGATACTTTAATGAATGAAACTGAAGAATTCACATTGGGAAAATCTACAACCTCCCAAAGTGATCTTCAGATTCAAGGCAGTCCCTGTGGCATTATGTTTTTAAATGGGGTGGGTGGGGTGTTGGGGCACAGCTGTGCTGAGAGCCGCAAATTCACAATGGCTAGTTCCACATACTTCCCGAAGGGATGAGCAGAGGCTGGGGACTTCGGGTGTCATGCTTTCGAGACGTCCCATTATCCCAATAGGGGCGGGCCATCCTCCCCCACCCACTAAGTCTAAGCCTAAACCTAAGCCTAAGACTGAGAGTAAGACTAAGCCTAAAACTAAGACTAAGACTAAGGACACTCCAGGGTGAGAGCCTCGTTAGCTTAAGATCACCACCACCCTCTGAGTCACCTGAAAATCCCCTCCTCGTCAGTAAATACTGAAGTTCTGGCTGCTTGGTGGCCTTTTCTTCTCACGAACAACTGGCCTGCCCAGGTGTCCCTTGGATGACCATTTCATCTCTTGACTTTTTCTCTTTCTTTCCAGCTTGTGCTGTAATCCTGGTAGGAGATTGGGGCTCACTGCCAGTGATATAGGGGAACGAAACTGCCGACCTACTGTGTGTCTGGCGCGAGTTCGTGTTCTCTAAAATTGAAGAATGAATTTTAGGAACAACGGAGGTTAAGAACAGAAATATTTATTGAAAGAAAGAAAGCTTCTGGAGAGAGAGAGAGAGAGAGGGAGGGAGGGAGGGGGAGGGAGAGAGAGAGAGAGAGAGAGAGAGAGAGAGAGAGAAGGGGTCCCAAGTGGGTTACCAAAGACTCTGTCTTTTCTAGTGACTTTTATAGAGTAAAACCATGATGGGAAAAACTGGGAACTCACAAGGCAGACGGGTTTGAGGTGGGGCAGAACTGTGGTCAACCAATAAGATTAATTGTTTAGGTAAAATTAGCCAAATCCGGGACAAATGGGGAAGCGAGTCACGTGGCAAGGGAGCATACTGAAGGATCAGTGACTTTCTGTAGGGGGTTGGAATGGTGACTCCTGGCTTCTCAAGATGATCCATACCTAATCCCTAATGTCTATACTTAGGGTGTGGTTGCATTTGTTTTGCCTTCTGTCTTGAGATCTGGCCCACAGCAAGAGGTGTGTGTCTCTTCCAAGGTCACAAGACATCTGGTCCTCTGTGCCCGCTCCTTTAAAGGCCCAGCCCTGTCTGACTGCCTATAATATTTCTAACTAACTCAGTTGCCTGTAACACCAAGGTCCCCAGTATGGCTGTCCTTCCTTCCCAGGAGTGACGACCTCTGGAAGGGAAATGTTTCTCAGTACTCAGCGTTTTGTCTCTGCGGTCCTGTCCCTACTGTGTTTGCAAAACTCCCTCATAGATTCTGAGATGTGGCTAACTTTTAGAGTCATTTTGCCGTGAGAATACTCATTCTTCTGCCTGCTGTTTTTAGATGTAGCTGTGCCTGTTGGCATGGAGGCAGACAGAGGCACACAGACGTCTTGTTGTTTTGAAAGTGATTTGAGGTGGTTTTTGCTGTGGCTTAGAGGGGGAAGGAACCCCAGACCCCAGCAAGGGCCTGTCGCCTTGCTCAGAAAGCCCACGACTTGTCTCATTAACTGGATTATAAGGTCCTCAGCAACAAAGGCAGATTTCAGTCATCAGACACCCTCAGGAGGTGCTCCACATAGAGCCTTGAACACGTTCATTCATTTTTCCACTAGTGGATTTGTAAAATCTGATTAAGCAAATACTGTTTGGTCAAAATAATTTACACTGCTTACCCAACAGTGATTCCTCAGCCAGGTAATTAGATGATTAATAACTATGACACGTAATTGGATTCGGAGTCCCTGTTTCCATCCCTACACAGATGAACTTTCACTGCAGATTGTCGTTAATGGAGAAGACTGAGTCACCGCGCTGAAACACAGGAGGGAGGGCGCACACGCACCGGGCTTTAGCCGTGCAAAAGAGGCCAGTCGTGTACACGCTGCTGTGTGCCAACTGGTTCTCTTTGATATTTTAATGAAGCAAGGAGGTGTTTACTAAAGCATTAGAAGAAATATCAATGAAGGAAAGGTTTATCTTTCTATTAAAATTTTGGCTTGGAGCACAATCAGAATTTTTGAGTCTGCTTACAAGTGAGTAAAAACAGAGTTGAGACCACGCTATGTTTTCCTGAACCTTTAAGAATATACACAGTGAGACAAAAGTCAGGATATGATCACCAAGCGGGTTGCAAAATCAAAAAATGATGGGACTCTAGAATTTGCACAGTAGGATGAAAACATACAGAAAATGTTTGAAAAGTGGGATATTTGGCACTGTCCAACGCGAACACTGGGGACTTGCTGGTTCAGCAAGTAACTATTGGTGCTTGAAATGCAGACTTCAACAGCAGAGAAGTCACCTCAGTACCCCCCCCCACTCCCTAATAATAACAGAGCCACTGATTCCAAGCAGAAGCACAAAGGCAGCATTAGTCTTATTTCCCTCCGGGATGGAATAGCCCAGGCAGCCCGACGGGGGCAGCGACCAGACTGGTCGGAGTCAGCATTGAAGGCCGCACCACTAGGCCAGACAGCTGAGCAGCAGAGCAAGACTCGTGTTTAGGTGCAGAAATTCTGAAAGCCGAGCAAATGTTCCTGTTACAACTTCCTCCCGCCCTGGGGCCCATCAGCAGGGACCTGCCCTTCCACCTGGTCACGGTTACAGGCCAGGCACCCTGGTTGTGGTGCCTGGAGTATATTTCTAGCCTAACCAAGCTATGCAGGTTTCTGCTGGTCTTTAGTTATGCTGAACAGAAAGCTGGGTTGAATATATGCACATGTGTATATGCAGGTGTGTGTGTGTGTGTGTGTGTGAGCATATGTGTGTGTGTGGTGCTGCGAGTATACATATGTATTTTCATCATGACAAAATCCGTTTTTATAAAGTGAAAAGTCATCCTTGTCTAAGGCAAAATAAGAGACAAAGACACTGCCTGCCTAAGTTCAGGAGACCTAAGGAGGTTGGAGGTTCATCCAGCGAGGGGTACAGGGTGCATCGATCTCTTAGCTGGTGCAAGCTGGGGCCACTGAGAAAGGCTGTGGCTCTGAGACGGCTGCTACGGTCAGTGACGGGGGCTGGACCGTGCTTCTATCCAGGTGAGAGTGATGCACGCATCTGACCAGGCCTTGCCTATGCTACACGCTGAGCATCCTGGGTAAACGCTGCCCTGGTCATGGTCCCATCCACTCTGGGGAGTGCCGGGCTGTCCACATGATGGCAGGTGCTGGCTGCCATGAGCTGTCCACCCTCTCCAGGTCTCTTTGTCACTGACAGGCAAAGCCCTACAAACCTTAATATAATAGCCCTGCACTCATTCCTGCTGGAATTTCCATGAAATGTCACTTCTCTTGGGTCATCACATTGGGTGGTAGATCTCACCAGGTGACAGGTACCTGAGGACAGAGACAGACGCTGCAGCCTCAGGACCTTGTTCAAATTGCTGCTCAGCCTCTTATAGGAGGAAGAGTCTGGAGAAATTGTTTTGTCTCGAATCTCGGGTTCTTTGTCTATAAAGGTGCAGATAATCACAGTGTCAGTGTCATAGGGTTTTCCATCAGTGAAGCGAGAAAGCCCAGTGTGAAGTGTGTAACATTGGCTCCGAATAATTTTATCACCATAGAGGGAGTATGTGCGTGTGGGTGACTTAGGCTGAGGAGAAGCAAAACAGTAGTTATATTACTTTTATGAGCTTAAAATATTTCAATATTAATTTTCAAAATTCAGTCTACAAAACATATGTATGTTGAGATTTTGACATGTGCCAGGTACAATTCTAGGAGTCAAATGGGAAAGTTAGTGTTCTTGCAGTCAGAAAATTTAAATTTGAATGGAGGGAGAGAGAGAGGGAGGGAGAGAGAGGGAGGGAAGGGGGCAGGAAGGTGAAGAGGAGGAGAAGGAGAAAGAAGATGAAGAAGAGGAGAAGGAGGAGGAGGAGGAAGAAGAAATGTAACAATTTAACTTCCACAGAGGTACAAACATTAAAGGAGTGGTTTTGCAAATCCTCTCTAATCACCAAGCAACTTGGCTTCAGTTCTGCCCGAATTCTCCAGCTTATAAGCACCCATCAAACCCTGACCCTCACCCCGAATCTGGGAAAGACACACCAGTGTCCTTAGGGCTGGTGAGGATGAAGAGGCAGGAAGAGGCAGCCTGTGCTTGCAGAACAATGTACTTCCAGCACCTTCGGGAAAATCCCCAGGGCCTTGAGCTAGGAGGACAATGTGGACAGTCACTCACTCGCAGAGGGAGCTTGAACTCAGCCAGAGCCTTGCTGAGACCTCATGGGAATCCGCTAAGTCTCCACGCACAGGAGACTCTTTGTAAGCCAAGAGATTAGAAAATGCCAGTGCTCCACTGCTTGCTCCAGCATGTCTTAAGGACATAAGTGGGAGCCAGCTTCTGACAAGAACACCTGGTGCTGGCCACACATGCCCGCCTCGGAGGCTCGTGCCAGGGAGGGAGGTTCTGTGAGTCACAGGAGAGGACACCACGGGGAGGAGAACGGAAATGCCAGCATCTGCAGCCGAAGGGAAGAGGAGGCCTCATCTTTCTTTTCACTTACGTGCGGCAATTTCCCAATGACACGGATCAGTCACTGAGTAGGTTTCCCTAGAGCTCATGAAACGCTAAGCCTTTTGATTGTGGAAATGGGAAGACGCTGAGACAGAAATCCCCATCGACAGCACCTCTGTCAACTTTCCATTCCTGGTTTGCAGCCTTCAAATAACCAAAATACTTAAAATATGGTCACCCTTTCCAACAGCTGTAGCTTACAGCAAAAGGAAAAAGTGGTTGAGGCAAATGCTTCATTCCAAAAGAAGTCAGTCACCGAGAATTGTCTTTGCTAGCAGGTGAGGAAAGGCATCAAAGGAAGCCCTGAGATCACCCTCTCCATGAGCCGGCAGAAGCCATGCTGAGTCTGGGAGGACCCTGCCAAGAAGCCAGTTCTCCCCTCCAGTAAGCCATGCAGACCATGAGGGGCCCAGGAAAAGAGAAGCAAGACCCCCTTACCCGTGAGCCAATCAGTGCATGGGCTGAGAATCAAGAACAATCTCCTCCCCCATCCCGTAAGCAATCAGCTGTTTTGAAGGAGAGGTTGAGTTGATAGCAACTGAGGTACAAAAAAACTAAACGCTTGTATTACTTGATTGACTTTGCAGGTCTAAGGCCAGTAGCCTGAGCATCTACTAGGAGGATAACAGTATGCAGTAGAGTCAATATGGGGGATTTCCTTCCATCCTGTTTTTGAAATCCAACATCCATCTCACTGTTTTGTTCCGATTTATTGTTTTGTTTTATTCAATGTTCTGTTTTGATTGGTTTTGCTCTGTTTTGTTTTGTTTGATTTTTACTGTGTCTGATGGAATGGACAACTGTTGTGAAGATAACAAGATATATTATGGTAGCCACTGCTGATTTCCTGTTGTCCTGCTTTGAAGTTCTGTACCACTTTCACTGCCTTGTTTTGGTTGGCTTTACTCTGTTTTGTTTCATTGGGTTTTATTCTCTTTAAAATATAAAAATAAAAACAAACAAACAAAAACAAGATGAGCCCTGAGCTGGAAGTAAGTAATGTACAGTGTGGGGTTTGTCATGGTGCCCAGCTGGGGATCCTGGGGGTCCATTGCTCCCCACCCAGAAACTGTGGGAACCAGGGGAATGAAGGTCATTGCAATCACAGAGCAAAATATGACTGCGGAAGTTTCACAACAGTTGAGTTTGTTTAACCTCCACTGGCAGCAACTTGGTGTAGACCACGTACACCCCGCACCCTGCACATGGCTGACCTGGGTTTACAGAACAACATGACCATAAGTTAGTTCATTGTGATATGTCAACTTGACTGCAGCAAGAGATGCCTGGCAGACAAGCCAAGCACAGTTGTGGGTGGATCTGTGGATGATTGACATGCAGGCCAGCAAATAAAGATTAGAACCACTTCAGTTGTGGGCGGTACCAATCAATAGGTTTCTGAGGTCTCTGGGCATCGGTCTCCACACCTCCAAGTTCTTCAACCTTCCAACCCAGACTCGCACCAGCCACCCTCGAGTGACCTTCCAGGCCTTCCACCTTGGGCTGGTGCTGCCACCCCGACTCCTCTCTCTCTACAGCTTCTGTCTTCCTGGGCTGAGCAGCTAATGGGTCCTCTAGATGTCCAGCATGTGGACACCCATCATGGACTTCCCTGTCTCTGATCTCCTAAACCTACCTAATAAATCCTCTTGGATAATTCTGCATATTTTTTCTACTGATTCTGTTCCTCTGGAGAACCCTCACTGAGCCAGCAGCCAAAGAATGACAGAGTCAGAGAAGAAGGTAAAAGCTGGATCTGTTCATTAAAAGAAAAATTCATTTGTTGGACGAGAATTTACATCTTCTGTGCCTCTATCAGATAAGTGGTGTGCTAAGTTCTCTGTGGAATCCAAAGGTCCCGCTGCCAGGGAACTGACAATTCCATAAACAATGCAAGATTCATGTGCAAGTTCACTATCTATCAGGTACTGTGCATGGCCCTTTTCACTCAGGCCACGACAGTCGGAGGACCAGGCCCACAGAAGGAGGCTCTGCCTCTGCTGAGTGAGCCTGCAGCCAGAGCTTTTACCTGGGGTTTAGGAAAACTGTTCTCAGTTCCCCGGTGGGATCTGCTATGGTCCTTTCCTGATGATGGCAGCTATGACTCACAAGGCCCACAGAAGACATCACAAAGACAAAATCCGTTAATTTGGCCTATCAGCATCCCCTCCCCCACTTTCTGATAATGGGGTCCCCATATTCCGTAGGACTATGCTCCTTATCTATTATACCCAGCGCATCCTGGCGGGACTATCGGTTTGGATTGATTTGCCGTCCCCCTCCCTCCAGGCTTGACTGGTCCCCGGGTAGCTGTGTAGGAGTTCCCACTCCCATCCCAGCCTCATAATGGAGCGCCGCTCCCCAGTCACTGCGCTGGGCTGGCATTGGTCAGGGTTCCCCAGAGGAGCGGAACCGGTGGAATATATATAACCCTAAGAAGGGACTTACTAGACGGCTCACACAGCCTGAGGCTGAGTGGCCCCACAGGGGCCGTGTGCAGGCCGGCACCAGGGAAACCAGTAGCTGCTCAGCCAGAGAAGCTGGAAGCCTCAGGACGAGAGGGACCGATGACGCTGAAGGCCTGGAAACCCCTTGCAGCGTTTGATGTCTGCAGCCAACGGCGGCAGCAAAGAAGCACAGCGGCTCCAGAGCAGGTGCGCATGCGTCCTCCCGGCCGCCCTGGGTTCCATCCAGATGTCCAGCCTGTTAGGTGCAGCTGCCCACACTTGGGGCAACTCTTTCCCACCCAGCTTGGTGACCTGCATGCCAGTGTTCTCTGGACACATCCTCACAGACACGCTCAGAGTTAGTTACACTTTCCCCAGTTTCTAGGCCTCTCTCAAGCCAATCAAGTCCACAGCCAAGATCGCCCATTGCAGGGGTGATGGGAGCTGGAGCCACCTACGGCCGCGTCTCCTGTCACGTAAAGGACCGCTCAGGGCAGCAGGAGCGAATGAGCCCCGGCAGAGGGGTAGGAAGGAGCGCAGTCTCAGCCGGAAGCTACCCATGGGCTTCTCCAATCCGGCTTCCCGGAGGCCAGCTCACGGCTGGGCTTCCCTTCTCGGCATCGGCTGATTCAAGGTCACTTCCTTCCGTCTACCTGCCAGCCTCTGTCGCTAGCTGGCCCGGAGGTCCCCAGAGGAGTTGCCAAAGGCAGTGTGCATCCCTGGGGTCACACCAAGCCCTGGGCTAGGTCCTCACCCCCACAGCTCAGCTCCAGGGAGGCCGTAACTGTCACCATGCGCTCTGATGCCCGGATGTCTGGCATTTCCCGCTCATTGTCACTGACCTCTTGGGTGCCTCAGCGCGCTTCCCGCAGCGCGAGCTCCTGCCTCCCGGGGAATGAATGGGTCCTTGGAGCCATCACCCTCTGAGTCTTGCAAACCGGCTCCATCTGGTCTGAATTTCAAGATAAGATGTGTGGGTTCAAGAATGGAGTCCTGGTGCGGAAAGGGGGTTTGGAAGAAATGCTCCAGCACTGAGAAGACAAGGGAATGATTTCCTGGCGGCAGGCATTTAGTTGCTTTGTGCTTCATGAGGATATAGCATTCACAATATGTTTAAAGGAAAACTAAGATTCTATTTAAAGCCCTGACAAAGGAAAGTGGAGGATATATTATAGTGTTGGGGCAAAATAACAAACTTATAGATATTTCATGATTAATTGGAAGACTAATCAAGTTGCTGTTCTGCTGTCTCTGGTAAATTCAATTGACCCTGACAATGTCAGAGCAATCGCCTATACATTAAGGCACCTTGGGCTGACCTGGGCTCATTCAGTAAAATCTCTCTCCTGCCATTCCTGTGTTATGGTAATGTCCTTAACCACTCCTATACAGTCAAGTCTCTCTCCAGAACAATTCCTATATTATGGTAATGCCCTCATATATGCCCATTCTGTAAGGGCCCCCTCCCCCGGTGCCCGGAATGTTTCTATTGTTTCAAGACTAGCCTATCTGTCAATATATGATTCAATGTATGCAACCAATCATGTAACGTTTGGTCACTTGCTTTGTACCTCCCACTTCTAATTCTATACAGACTAAACTCCTTTCTGATTCAGGGAGGTTGCTTGGGAGGAATTATCCCTGCAACAATCCACTGGCGTGAACTCCAACAGTCCGCTGGTGTAAAGATTAAATGCTGCCTTCTTATCTCCTCGGTGCAGAGTCTTTCTTTTGGTTTGGTTTGGTTTGGTTTGGTTTGGTTTGGCTTGGGAAATTTCCCGCAACAATAGCAGCCTGGAGAAAGCACCCACTGGGAGCTATCGATGAGGCTCCTAATCACAGCTACAGTGTAAAAGACTTTGGATGCCACCTGGGCAGACGTGGGTGGACTGATGTCCCATCCCAAGACTTCCCCTTACCACCCTCGCGTCCCATCTGCAGCCAGTGGAGGCTCAGTGCCACATACTGCCTCCCTCTCCCTAACTTTCACTATAAGAAAACGCTCTTAGCTCCGGGCGGGCGGTCAGATTTCCAGCTGCCGTCCGTCCCAGCTGCTGGTAGCTGTAGTAGGCTGTCTCAGGAGCCCGTCTTCTTTCTGTCCGGCTGGCATCCTTAGCGGCTCGATGAGCCCTTGGATATCAGAGCTCCCTCACTCGCAGAATGTTTGGCTTCCAAATGCTTCCCAAGGCAAGCTGTCCCTCTCCCTATCTGAGACCATTGTCCCACCAGGAGGCTGGGACACTGGCAAGTTTGACAACTTGCCTAGGAGACTGGGCACACGGCCACCCCATCTCCATGTTCCTTTTTTTATTAATTATGTATTTTCATTAGCAGTACTTTTACAGTTATTCACCACATCAGTTCTTATTGGTCTTTTGTTTTTCTTAAATATAAAGTAAATCTACTATGTTGCCACTGCTTGAATTCTTATTTTCCTTTGTAACAGAGGGAAGCACATCTTGCTATAGATTAACTATCCGTATCATTTGTTCTGCTGATTACTGGTTCATGTTCTTTTACTATTGGGTTACACATCCTTGTTTTATATGATGTCTTTCTATATTGAGCATATTTGCACTTTGTAATTTACACTTTGAAACAATTGGTTGGTCATTTGCCTCTGAGTTTGTGTGTGTGTGTGTGTGTTTATGACTATTGTGTGTGTGTGACTATTTGTGTGTGTGTGTGTGTGTGTGTGTGTGACTGTGTGTGTGTTAGGTGGAGGGCTAATTTACAGAAATCAAATATACCCATTTTATTTCACATGACTGATAAACTTCCTCTGTCAAACTGGCTTCTCATTCCTCTTCCCTCTTGGTGCTCTGTTCGGTTTTATTCAAAAAATAAGTGTTTTACATTTTCTGGTAATGTAGTTGTTATGGAATTTGGACATCTAACCCATGTGAAAATTGTTTTATACACTATATGAGAAGGGATCCACATGTATTTTAAAAAATAGCTAATTATAGCAATGGTACTTATTTGATAAAGTTTCCCTTCTTCAATGTTCGGAAATGTCCTGTCTGACATAATTTGATGTGATACCATGATTTAATGCTAGTATTAGATTCCTACATAGTGAGTTTATTTTTATATTCTCTTCCCTTACTGTCTACCTGGGAACTATTCCCATGGTGTTTTGACTAGTCGCTTCGTACTATATCCCTGACTCAACAACACTCCAAGAAACCCATGTTTTAGAAATAAGTGCACAAATCAGTCCCAGGATGTTCCATATTATTAGTATTACTAGAAACTAGAACGAGAACAATTAGAGGAGAAAAACTGGGAAAGCACTTGGATTTGTAATGGAGAACAGTGACTGAATAAATTATGGTAAAGCTGAATATCCAGGTGCGATGAAATTTATTGATGGCATATTGCTAAGCTTAAAGTTGTATCCACACACACACAGATGATTCTGTTTTCTATAAATGTGTTTGCTATGAATATAAACAGACCTCAGTGAATTTAGAAGGAACCCAAGGAGCCCGCGCCTCCCTGTCAGAAGTGGCACACTAGGTAGCGAGCGGAGGGCTAAGTGGCTCCTCCTCCACCTCTTATGCTCTGTAATTAAGGTTAGACACAGGATGGGTATGACGGGCAGTCTTCCACATAAAGAGATGACACACAAGCAGAGACAGCCCAGTTTCTGTCACACAGGTCCTGGATCCCTTAGGATTTGCTGAGTGATGGGGTGTCCTTTGCCATTCAGACACTGGAATCTAAGAGTGGCTTAGGGTGGGACCCTTGGGTAGTCTCAGGAGGGGGCTGAGGGAACACCCATGAAAGGGGCGGAGCTCTCAGCCCCACCCACTGACCTCAGGGCTGGAGATGAGCTCTATAAAAATTCTCAAAGAAGATATAATGAGCTTCTCAGCTGCTGGAGGAGCCAGGAGAGCGACCCACCCCCAGGGGGGATAGAAACTCCACACGCCCCTCACCTTGCCCTGCCCTCTACTGCCTCCTATCAACACCATTTGTAATGCACTGGTACACAGGTTTCCATGAGTCTATGAGCTGTCCTAGCAAACTAGTTGGAAGCTAACAGGGAGTTGTGGGAATTCCAGCTTGCACTCAAAACACAGGTGACAACCTGGTGCCCACGAATGGCTTGGGGCTGCCTTCGCTCGAGGGCCTGGAACTGAGTCCTTACCTGATAGCATCTGACTTTATTTATTTATTTATTTAGGTACTGGGCATCAAACTCAGGACCTCGTGCTTGCCAGGCAGGTGCTGTGCCACTGAGACATATCCCCGGCACTAGGGTATGACATTAAACCCCAGGTAGCTCGTGTCTGAACTGAACTGAATTCTAAGACATGCAGTTGGTGTCTGAATTGCTTGGTGTAAAATTGCTTGTGTGTGTGTCTGTGTCTGTGTGTGAGTGTGTGTAGTGTGACAGATTGACCTTGGCCTTCATACCGAGGTATATCCCCAGCCATTTAAATTTTTTATCTTGAGACAGAGGCTCACTAAATTTTCCAGGCTGGGTTCAGCTCAAACTTGCAATCCTCCTGCTTCAGCCTCCCAGAGGGCTAGGATTACAGGCATGCACTACTACACCCAGCTTTTTTTCCTTTACATAGAGGAAGGTAACAGGCACGCTGGACGAGCAGGGCAGCAAGGAGAGATGCCACCCTTCTATGTGACAGCTATGGTCCTGCCATGGTCCTTCCTGCTCCATCAGCAGAATGGGGTTGATAACTTCCCACCGGAGCACCTGGACAGGGGGGTTGGTTTCCCAAGGGTACCCAGAAGTTGACGCCCTGCAGACTCTCAGCCAAGCCAGGGTCACAAGGGCCCAGCTGTCGGCAAGAGGGTGAAGAAAGCCACGCGGCAGGGGTGATTGTATCGGGTGCCCTGGTCCCCCACATGCTGAGCACCCTGAAAGGTCAGCAGAACCCTCCTACCAATGACCAGAGAGCCCCAGCTGCTCCGATCTGAAACTCCATGCATGGATGGCCTTTCTGTGGGGAAGCTCAGAAACACTGAAAATGAAAAGAGAAAAAAAGGTGGTTTTTTTGTTTTTTTAATGCTTTCATGCCTCATTACATGAAAACTCTGGCATTTTCAACACCAGAAGGTTCTTTCTTGGAATTATTTTTCCTTTCCAAGAATATTTTAAAACATCTCATAGCAACCCAAAACAGAAAAATAAACCCACATGTTCAGGAATTAAGCTTTTCCGGCTCCCACAAGGAGACAAAGGAAAATAAAGGCGCTTATAACCTGCTTCGTTGGCAGCACAGCCTGTGCTCACCGCAGGGAAGAAACCTTGCTGCTGGTGGCATCGCAGGTGACACGTGGCCTGCAGTCTGTGAGCAGTGCGGGGCCAGGGGCTGTGTCCGTCCCACTGTGCCGCACTGCGTCCCGGAGTCCCAGGTGGTGGTGAGGTCCTAACATCTTCCCGTCAGAAGGGGCTGGGGCCCAGGCGCACAGAGCAAGGAAGTGTGGTAGGTGACTCGTGACCGCCCGAGTCTAGCACGTGATCATTTCTGAAACTCACAGACATGTGATTTTCATTTTTCTCCCCAGCGTGAGCTTGCAGCGTGGCAGGAAAAGTGTCCTTGTGTCAGAAGGCTGAAGTAACTTGTGAAGTCCCAGAGCTCCTCAAAGCATGATCAAGTTTTCATAGAGCTGGACGGTGGCTGATACATTGCACAGCCTCTCACTGACTCTGCCCCACCAGCGTGTGACCCCGTCTTAGTGAGAACTCCGCCCTGCGTGTTCACCACTGCTGCCTGTCCTGTGGAATAGAGCTGGCACTTGGTCCTCGCTGAGTAAACATTTACCGCTGTGCTCACTGTGGCTGTTTCCACTGTCATGATCATTGTCATTCCAGCAACCTCCTGCAAGGTTTTCTGTAGAAACATCATCCGAGCTGGGATACGAAGGATGAAGGGCAGTGAATCAGGCTCAGAGTGATGTGCAGCAAATTTCAAGCAGACGGGACCGCAGGTGCAAAGGCCCAGGGGCAGGAAGGGGCACATGTGAAGGCTGAGGGTGGAGAAAGGGCCAGTGGATCTGGGGCAGAGAGAGCAGGACCTTGGGGTGCAGCTGGCAGCACTTGCTTTACACAGACAGCTCGGATCACACCATCCGTGGACGGTAAGGGACAGGCGCCCGCCTCGCCTAGCCAACCTGCATGCCCTGCCTTGTGACCAAGACCAACTTTGAAAACTTTGAATCTGCTCTATACCACTTCTTCCTTCAGGTCCAGTACATCGGTCACAACACACTGCGTGAGGCCCCGGCTTCACCAACAACAGCTAAGGAAAGACGAGGAGTCGGACCCCGCTGGTGGCCAAGTCTTATTAAACTCACTACTTAAGAGGAAGTAGTGTCATTAGTACCCGCATGCTCCGCTCCTAAGTTCAACAAACTGCAGATCCAAAATATTTGGGGAAACAGGCTGGGGATTTAGCTCAGTGGCGTAAGTGCCTGCCTGGCAAGCGCGAGATTGTGAGTTCGATCCCCGGTACCAGAAGAAAAAAAGAAAAAATGAGGGGAAAATATTGCACCGGTTTTGAAAAGGTACAGTCTTTTCCCTTGTCATTATCCCCTCACAGCACTGCGTATCCACTGTTTATGTAGCACCAACATTCAGGGAGGTGTTAGAAGTGCGACTGAATGTACACAGGGGGTTGTACATAGGTGATGTGCAAATCACCTTTTTGTAGAAGGAACTTGACCAATTCAAGCCAATGCTGGTGTCCACATGGGGTCCTCGGACCAAGCTCCTGTGAACTCTGAGTACCAAATATACAGACACGTGAAAAGAAAGATTCGTGGGGGGAAGGAGTAGGGTAACCTCAAAGACAGACCACAGATCTGTGGCCGTTTGATTTATAGTTAAATCAACACAACACGCAAGGGAGATGGGAGGCGAACATACTTTTCAGTAAGGGCTGCAGACATGATTATTTCCCATATGGAGAAAAAGAGTATCTTGACTCTTATCTCACACCATGCACCCAAAATCAACCCCAGACACTGCAGATCTCTATGTAAAAGATAATATAACAGCAGAAAAGAAAAAAACACACCTTTATGATTTTGGAATAGTTCAGGATTTCTTAAATAGGAAACAGAGAGCATTAACCTTTCATCAATAAATATAATAATAATAATAATAATAAAGTATATTAAAATTGAGAACTTCTTTTCATCCAAAGGCATTCCTAGAATAGCAAAAAGAGGAGAGGGAAATTGGGAGAAGGTTTCAGCAACACATCTCTCCAAGAAAGGACATGTGTTAGGAATAAACAGCACCTATAAACTGATAAGCTAAAGAACGACGACCCAGTACTGGGCATGGTAGCTCATGCCTATGATCCCAGCACTCAGGAGGCTGAGACAGGAGGATCCTTGTGAGTTCGAGACCAGCCTGGGCTACAAAGTGAGCTCAAGGCCAGCCTGAACTACATAGCGAGACCCTGTCTCAAAAAGACAAAATAAAACAAAATAAAGAGAGAGAGAGAGAGAGAGAGAGAGAGAGAGAGACTGCCCAACTAAAACAACTATTTTCTTTCTTTTTTATATATGCAAGACATTTTATTTTGGTATTTAGAACTAAGCATGAATTCTGACACCAATGGGTACTTTCTGCGGTTCTTTAGATAGCCTGGTGTGGTGGTGCATGCTTGTTATGCAAGAACTTGGGAGGTTGAGGCATGAAGATTTCAAGTTCAAGGCCAACCTATATATAGATACTTTGTCTAAAAAATCATAATAAAACAAAAGAAAAACTAAGCCCCCATTTCCCCCAAAAGATTGATTTACTTTAAAAGAATGAGGTTTTTATTTTATTTCTGTTCTTCCACTGGCTGGATGGAGAAAGAGTTCTTGTTCTTGAAAGTACTTGTGTATGACTTGAGCATTTTCTGTTCTGTCTAGAATTTGTCTCCAAGGTCTGCACATTTTTCTACAGAGGGAGGTTAGAATACATTTCAGGGGCTTGAAAATGCCAATTGGTAAGGAAGCCTTTTTTTAAAATTATGTATTTATTTTTGTTTTAAAGGGAATAAAACAATGAAAAAATGAAACAGTGATAAAAGACAGTAGGAAATCTACAATAGTTACTATATTGCTTTTTTTTTTTTTTTTTTTTTTTTTTTTTTTTTTTTTTTTTTTTTTTTTTTTTTTTTTTTTTTTTTTTTTTTTTTTTTTTTTTTTTTTGGTACGGGGGTCAAACTCATGGCCTTGTGCTTACCAGGCAGGTGCCTGTACCGCTGAGCTAAACCCTCAGCCCTACAGTGCGCATCGTTATCCTCTAAATAGTTGCTCATACTACTGGCTTTAGACTGGCTCACGGGCAGGGGCTCAGCTGCCTTCCTGACCCCCCAACTATTTTCAACAAAAGGTTGAAATAGTTGTTTTATGAATGAGCATCGTTAAATGGCACACAACTATGTGAGATGATGTGCGGTTTTATTAGTCATCCAGGGAAGAAAAAGCAGAATCATCAGCAGATAATATTTTACAGCAACAGTAGGAAGTGATGAGGAAACCAAAATGCTCGATATTGGCAAAGAATGTGGTGCAACTGGAGCTCCGTTTTGTTGCTGGAAAACGTGTGGATCGGTATAACAGTTTGGAAAACTGATCACCAGTGTAAAGCTGAATGTGCAAATCTCACAACCCAGAAATTATTCTCCTCACTAAGTACTTAATAAATATGCACGTGTTTAGCAAAAAAAGAGAGAAGGAGAGAGAAAGACAGAAATCATAAAACTTCTCATAGCAGCACTATTCAAGACAGCATAAAACTGGAACCTGCATACATGCTCAGCAGCGAGGGACTGGGTGGATAAATCGTAGCACGGTCACAAAGTAAAAACTTACAGTTGTTAAATAATCTGAAGCTCTGTGCAGTAATGGCATTAAAATTTTAACAAGCGTAATAGAGGGGAAAAAGCCATACACAAAACAGAATTCCATTTCTACTTTTAGAAAAGTGAACTCGTCCCATGCTGTTGGGAGTTAGGAATGTGTTTGCACTTACGGAATAGCGTGAGAGCGTCTCTGCTGTGTATCTGTGACCTGGTTACATGGTGAAACTCCATTCGTGAAAATTCGCCTACCTGCCCACGTATGGGTGCCTTCTTGAATTTTTTTCAATTTTTATTTTGTATTGGTCCATGTTTTCAGTACGGAATGTTTACATTCTTTGTGTGGAGTTGTGTGTGACACATCTTACTTCCTTTTTTCATCTCCTTCCCTTCCCTTTCTCTCCATTACCTCCATCTCTTGGTCCCCTTTTCCAAAAGGTCTGTCTCCCTGCTCACTACTATCTTTTATTTTGTTCTTTATTTATACTTTGGGTTTCTCATATAAGAGAAACCATGTGATATTTAAGCTTGTGCATCTGATTTATCTCACCCAATATTGTGATCTCAAGGTGCATCCATTTTTCTACACAAGACTTAAGCTTATCCTCCTTTGTGGCACAGTACCACCCATGGTGTATAAGTACCACATTTTCTTTAACCATTCATCTGTTGATGGACATACAAACCACTTCCAAGATTCAGCTGTTATACGTGTGCTGCTATAAACACAGGTATGCATGGATTGTTGTAATATGATGTACTTAATTAACTCTTCGGGGAAGATACCCAGAAGAGGAATAGCTGGATCAAATGAAATTTTTAGTTTTTGAGGAATCTCCACACTGATTTCTACAGTGTTGCACTAGCTTGCATGCCCATCAACAAGGTAAGGGAGTTCCTTTTGCCCCACATCCTCACTGGGGTGTATCATTATTCGATTTCTTAATGATGACCATTCTTTCTGGAGTAAGTACAGTTTTTTTGAATTGATCTTACCCTTCAGTAAAAAATTTTTAAATGTTTGTGGGTCTAACTGCTGTGCACCTTGACTTTGGTGCTGGTCAAAGCCATCTACATTCTCATGATAAAACAGCATGGAGAAGAATGCCCACTTGCACAAATGGAAACACATAATGCTGCAGGAACCAGCAGGAGGTCAGTGCACTGCACCCGAAGGAGGGACGAGTGTCCTCCACGCTTCATGAGACTGACCAGAGGAAAACAGGCAGAGCCGCACGTGACATGTACCTCCTCATGTACGCGAGGGCAACCTAGAGGAGTGAGGGAGCGTCCAGGGCAGAGCCCAGAGACTTGTCCTCGGGACAAAACACCTTTTCCTGAAACAAAGAAAAGGGAACATGAGGAAAGACCTAGTTCAGAGAAGATGGCCAAGAAAAGCACCAGAAAAAAAATAAATTTTGCTTTCAAGATTTGAGTCTCCCCTGTTGATGAGTGTCTAGTGAGTCCTTTCTCCTCTTCTTCCTGCAGCAGGGTGGACGCCTTACAAAGGCAGATACGAATGTCTGTCACAAAGGGACTCTGCTTTCAAAACTTCTCCTGTGTCTGGTGTTTCCTAAAATTGTGGGAGACAATTTGAGTGGCTCCCCTTGAATGCAGAACAATTGCAGCAACTTTGATTATATCAAGACTTATTTCCTTATGTTGATATATACAGAGCTGACTATGGTATTTCCTTCTCTCTTCAATTGGCTCTAAGCATTGCAAATAAGGCTAGCCGAGGTACTGGTATGTAATCTCTAAAGCCATCAGACAGTGTCCTGTTTCCTCGCATAGTGTAAAATATATAGGCACAGCGGGATGGTACAGTCAGTGAGCTCCAGAAATGTCGACTGGGTATGAGTCTTGAGAAAGAGGCTGTGAGTCCCCAGGGCATTAAAGTTTACCTATCAGAAACTGAGGTACTGGTATGTAGTCTTTAAAGCGATCAGGCAGTGTCCTGTTTCCTCCCATAGTGACTTCTGTAAAATATATAAAGCACCGCGGAATGGCAGAGCCAGTGAGCTCCAGGATTGTTGACTGGGAATGATCATTGAGAAAGAGGCTGTGAGTTCCCAGGGCATAAAGTTTGCATATCAAAAACTGAAGCAACAGCCTCCTAAAACAATTCAGTTGCTACCTTGTTTGGGTTATGCAAATTTTACTGCATATCTTTATCTCTGCATTTTGCAAAGATACCTTTTTCACTACCTGGCTAGCCAGCTCAAGTTACTCACGTAGTTCCCACCATCCTCACTGTCACTCATCCTTGAGCCACCCCACTTCCTCATAAGATAATAAATTCTGGGAGAGGCTGAGGATCAAGACCTTTGTCCACACATCCTCTGGAGATTGGACTAAGAACCCCTTGGCTGCCCTTAACCTTGACTATGTCTCAGAGTCTTTACTCTCGCCGTAGGTTGCATTAGAGGTGGTAGATTGGAATTAACTTGCCGGGATTCCAATAACATCTCAGTGGGATTATAAGCATAACTTCTTGGATAGTGAGGAAGACTAGAGAAAGGATTATAGTACTTGGATTACCGTACTCAATATTTGGGATTGCAATATAAAATAACCAGCTCAAGATAAACCTTATGCCAAAGAGGCATCCCGTGGGAAGGCTCTCCCAAGTCCAGTCGTCACCCCAGTCCAGCTCCTAGCTATGATGATAAACCATAGTAGTGCCAGACCTTCTCACAGGGAGGACAATATAGGATCTATCTGCTCCATTTCTTAGAATGGCATTTGAACCTGTCATTAGTGCAAAAGAAAGTGGCAAGTCTGGGTAAAAGACAAGGACTGGGTTGAGAAATAAAAGATGCCTCTGCTGTGTTGGCCAGAGAAGCTTGAATAGAGATGCATTTATATATTACTTCTGTGTACTTTCAAAAGTAATTTCTTTACCTCTTCTCCCCAAAAGAGTCAGTTTCCATATCCCCACCCCAGACCAGCTGGTTTTTTAGACATGCATTGATGCAACACATACTTACCCCAAGGTCAAACACATGATCATACAGAATAGTCTGGGAAGTGATGATTCTCAAACAGAGAAGCTTGAGCAGTTCAGGTATGTGACAGTGCCCACTGTGAAACCCTAATTCTGTGGTCTATTCAGGAGGATCCCAGTTGCTTCCTCTGTGTGTGTGATCAAAGTGCCCTAGTGTGGTTCTGTGTGTGGTCACAGAGAATCACAGGACCACCACAGGCCAAGTGCAACCCCAGAACAGAGCACTTGTCAGGGAAATCACATGGTCACTTAGTCCAAGGACACTAGGAATTTGTTTTTTCATAGCCCTTTGCCCACAGTTTGAGTGACAAATTCAGAGTTTACAGAGTGAATTTAATTTTCGAAACTGTATAGAGCACTGTTATGACTTGTGTCTAGATGTCCCCCAAAAGCCTCAAGTGGTCATAGGTGGGGTTTTTTCAGAGGTGGCTGGGTCTAGAACACGTGACCTTGGGAGTGATTCATGGTGCAATATTAGGACCAAGGGCACCAAGATTAAGGGTGTGAGTGCCACCTACCCTAAGTAGTGTGGATAAAATATAAGGGATAAAAAGAGTTACAGTTGTCTATTGTGGCTTTGCTACCTTCTGCCCGCCATGAACTGTTGCTCCTCTGCCATGTGGCCCTGCCTTTGAAATAGCCAATTATGGACTGAAACCTCTACAAACTGTGAGCTAAATAAACTTTCCTCCTTTAACTTTGGGTGTCAGGTATTTTTATCTCAGCAATGAGAAAAAAGTTACTAAGACAAATACCGACAGAACTGTATCCATTATTGTCCTCACTCCTTCTAGTTCTGACATGTTCTTTGTTTTCTGTTACACAATGTCTAGAATAGTGCATAGGTTTTCCACAAGGCTATAACTTTAGGGGAGGGGGCAGCTTTTTCCTTCTGAATTTCCACAGCATTTTTTTGTTTGTTTGTTTGTTTGCAGCACTGGGGATCGAACTCACAGTCTCGCACGTGCCAGACAGGTGCTTAAGCTGCAGACCCAAACTCCCAGCCCTAGTTTTTTGAGGCAGGGTGGCATTATGTAGCTCAGGCCAGCCTTGCGCTTGCATTGTAGCTCAAGCCGGCCTTGAACTCACCATGCTCCTCCTACCTCAACCTCCCGAATACTGGGATTAAAGGTGTGGCCACCACGCCTGGCCCTCCGCAGTGTTTTTGGTGCATAGATACTTTTCATAATGTGGTTTAGACAGAAATGGCTGTTCTGTCACAAAATTAACATAACACCAGGTCCTGCTATTCCTTTGATTCCACTTTTTAAAAAGTATTTTCTATTTCTCTTTAGGTGGGTTTCTTATAGAAAGCTAGTTAATGAATTTTTAAATACAGTGCAAATTGTGTGATCCAAGAGAGGATTAAAACCTTTTCTTTTTTTT
>RJWM01021322.1:0-35598 GCA_004363535.1 Dasyprocta punctata | reverse complement strand
AAGTCTCTCCTTTCTCTCTCCCAGGCTTCCATTCTTTCTTCCAGATACAAAAGTCTATCCTTAGTTTCCTTCAAGTGGTTCTGCCAACTTTTATTGGAGTCTTTGATATCCTGGTAGTCTCTCTGAATCTGATTAATGCATTCTAAGTCTTTATTTGTTTCATTCTCAATTTCCTTTGATTTTCCATCCTCCACCTTTCCAGCTTTGTTTCCTTTAGAGGTGCTTAGTGATTCCCTTATTATGTATTTCATTTTAATTCTCAGTTGGGCTAACAGTGCCACTTTAATTTCTTTCATAGCTTCATGGAGTTGTCTCCCCACTTCAGTTGTCATCTCCTCTGAGAGTTTAATTTTTGGACTCCCGACCATTTCAGCGTTAGCGTCCCCTGAATTATTTCTGCTTGTATCAGAGTCTGTAGAGCACTCTCTACCTTTCCGTCTTGGCATTTTCCTGGGCTCAGCTGAGAGCCCATGTTCACCAACTGTGTTTCCCCAGCCTGCCTCCACTCCACAGATGTCTGCTGCAGTGCGCAAGGATAGGGCCGCTCCCTGGGAACCCTTACCTGGCCGTCTGCCAAACTTCCCCTATCACCCCCAGGGCGCCTACACAGATTCTGCCACGACCTTCCAGGAACCGTGCCTAATTAGGTGCAGTTCTGGTCTCAAGATGGATGCCTATCCCTCGCTCTCCCTCAGGGGTGGGGGGTGGGGGACTGGGGGCCACCGAGTTCACTCACTGGCCTGCTCGCAACCACCTCACTCCACAATCGACTGCCACCTCTGCCATCCCTGCTGCAGCTGTAGGAATTCGACTGCATATTGCCAGTACCCCAATCGCACCTTTTCAGTTCAGGTCGCAGCGCTAATTGGATTCAGCTCAGGTCAGAGGTGCTGCTGGTCTCTGCCTTTGTTTATTTCATTTTTTTTTTTACTCTTTCCGTGGGCTACAGTTCTCATTTTAGATTCTTCTTGGGTCCAGAGGACCCATCTCCCTCTTTTTTCCTTCTCTCTGTTATTATATTATTTTATATTCCAGCATTTGGATGGTATATTCAGGGAGTCTCTCTATTGTGGTGTTATCTGGGTGGCCATCTTGCAGGAAATCCAAGGACATATTATTTTAGGGAATTTAAATGTGAATGTTTTTCTGTACCCTCAATTTCTCACAATTACTGATAGCTAATTAAAAACATTCCCATAAGGTAAGTCACAAGCCTTGATGCCATCAGTGGTGAATCCCATCAAGCATTTAAGGAAAAAATAAGACAAAACATTGAGAAACAGAATATTTCATAACTCATTTGATAAGGTTTCTTTTAGACTGCTAGATAAAGGTACACAACCAAAGCAACAAGAAAAAATCCAGCTTGATATATTTTCTATATATAGATGTAAAACTCAAGAAAACACTAGTAAATTAAACTTAATAATAAGAATATTTATTGTCAATGTGACCAAGGAGGTTATATACTCTAGAAATGCAAAGCTGTGTAATATTTGAAACTAAATAATTGTGGTACACAGACCACTTTCAAGAAAGAAAAAGACTATTTGAAGAAATATAATACCTATTCATAATTCCTCCACAAATGAAAAATAGAAAGAAATTTAATCAAACTCATAAAGAATGTCTATGAAAAATATGAAACTAGATACTGTATTTTTATCTTGTGTACAATTGAAGACCTAGAGAAATTTCCACATTTGCTGTTTTTGGTCATGAGATGTTTAAAAATGAAGGAATTTAATCTCCATGAAGAATATGGAAAACAGAAATTTAAATTTCTTTGCTCAGATACTATGGTTTGAAGTACGTTAATTTGTCATTATGATATGGAGGCTTTATATTTTAGTCAAAATCCTTTTCCTCTCCTACTGGCAACAAGATTGTAAACAAGATCAACCATTCAAATTGCAAAGTAAATTAATCTCTAATGAAAACAGCAACTTCCAGAAAGAACATCGACATTTATATACCACATTAAGTATGAGCATAAGAATAATTGAATTTAGAAAACAGAAAATTTGCTATCATTGATTATACATATATACTGTAGTTAAATGGATATATTTGTCACTAGAGCAGTATCTATAAGTCACTATTCAAAAAGGAAAGTGGAAAAATATTTAACAATCAAGAAATGCCAAATAGGACCTACAAACATTTCCTTCTCCAAAATTCTTTAAAATACAAAGTCATAAAATTTGCATATATAGTTATTTGTTAGCAGTATCCAAACTCTGGGTGGGGAAGAGAATGTGAACTTGTTTTGCTGTTTTTGCTTTCTTATTTCAACTAATAATCTTTTAATATAAATTACAAACAGTAGCACCAAAAAGAAAATAAAAATGATGAATATGACAGAAAACACTATAAATAGCATGTAGGAACTTTGTTCAATCAAAAGCTTAATTTCTTCTATAAATCCCATCCAACAATATACCTCATAATTCAAATTCAAAATGTTCTCATTATGAATGCACTGTACCTAAAGGCAGGATGTGATTCATATTTACTTTTTAAACAATTGTCATTTGGAGGATGTTAACTTTATTATCATCATTAGCTCAAAATATACATGAGAGTATGCTTATTAATTAAGGTATAAATAGTATATTATCATTTGAAAACTATTTTTATGAGTTCTTTGAAATAGTTTTTCTGTGAAACTTCTATTTCTGAAATGTCTTTAACTGTGGCTTTAAGTCTAGAATACCAACTCATTAACAAGCTACTCAGAAATGCAGCTATGTGTGGGATTCTGAAAACCAACACAGGAACATACACAACACAAAGACTGTATGTGTACTTGGTGGAATGCTATTAAGTTCTGTATCTTTTGAATAAACCTATTCATAATGTAACTCGTAACAAGGATATCTGCAAGTTTCCCTTAGTTAGTAGTTATCAGAATTTTGATACTAACTATGATCAAAGAAACAATGTGGAACATCGATACAGCAACTTATTTTTTCTGGTTCGTATTCAGTTTCTGTCAACCTAATGAGAACTAACGTTAGACATATTTTTTCATCAAACATATTTGCTTATAGTTTGTTTGATTTTGATGTTTTTTTATGAGTAGAAAAAATGTAAAACATTCTGAAACCTTTGGGAGAAAAGTGACACAATAAAATAGTTTATTCTATTGTAATAAAACAAAAATGATAGACCTGTAATATATTCCTTTCAGTGGAGACTTTCTCAAGTTTGTTGTGTTATCTAGTAAGACTTGATATGTTAAGTTATACCAAGAAACATGGTAAGAATCAAACAACTAGTTTAAACCATACATCCACTAATGTGTAAGAATAACTTGGTAAGAGACATTTCTACCTTTGTTAGTTGGTTAAAGAATGCAAGAGTGACTTCAATCTTTACACCTCTATGACTTCACAACTGTGCATGTTACATGAGCTTTTAAAAAGCATTCTTAGAGTTATTAAACCATAAAAATTGGTCCTAGAAAAAAATTGGAGCTAGGAAATTAGATTTTCAGTAGGATGTGAAGAGTTTTGAATACAGATGCTGTGATAAACATTCTGGGGTTATTTTTCCCATTTATAATGAAACTGCCCTCTTAGGACCCTGTACTGTCTTCCACAGTGTTACAGTTGTGGGCCCTGCAGCTGACCTAGTAAATGATCCTATATAATCAAGAAATTCTATGCCCTAAGCAATAAGAGTTGGACATAGGGTCTCTAGGTGTCTACCTGGACCAAGTCAGAGCAATTAGATACTGTTTTTATTTGGTCTGAGAATTTTCCTTTGTGCAGACAGAACTATGACATGCAGACCTAGGAATCACTGATGAGTAGATGCCATTGTGTAGGCTGGAGACAGAGGCAATGAACAGGCACAGAGAGACAGAGGGTGGGGTGAAGATGGGGTGGAGGGAGTGACTGGTGCTACAGGAAACAGGTGGTAACCAGGGACAAAGGATGCAAGAGAAAATGTGCAGTCGAGATTCACTTAGTCTTCATATGTAACTTGCCCAAGACCTGGCTGCATTAATTTCTTTGGATTCCATGTTATACACTTGTGTCCTTATAATAAATTTGTTTGATCTTTGCTCATGACTCATTTGATGTTGATATTTTTATCTTGAAGTTATAAGCAAGATTTGAAGACAGTGGCAGTGATACCAAGAGTAGAGTACTAAATTCATTTAAGAAATGTTTCAGACTAGAATTGACAAAATTAAAGCTGCTGACAATATGTAAATATACACCTCAATCTTAAAGAAGTAAGACTGTAAAAGAGACATCTAGCTTATGTTTTAAGCTAACACTATAAGCTAACAAATAAAAATTTCTGAAACCTGAGTTTTGAGGTTTCCAGTACTAGAAATAAAAAGACCACTCTTTATGAATAAATATTAAGTTAAGGAACTGTAAATTGTTATTAAAATGTAGTATAATATTTTATCATTAAGTTTGTTATACATTATTATTAAAATATAGTACTTTGCAATCAGGTATTTTGAAGTTTTACCTTAATTTTGAAAATTAAGGATTAATCTATACTTTTTAATATAGTAATCTATAGTTTTTATGATTGACTTTACTTTGAGAGTTGAAAATGTTAACATGAAAAATTCTTAAACAGAATTGTATTGTTAAAATCACACAAAATATAAATCTTGCTATCTAGATTTTGTTACATATATATGCATATAAAGGAAATTATCACAAGGAAAAATTTCACACTCTCTTTAAGGATGGAAAAAGTTAAAAAAAATACATACTTCAAATTTTGAAATGTACTGTTTTTCTTTGTTTTTGTTTTTGTTTTTTAGTACTGGGGATTGAACCCACAACCTTGCATCTGCTAGGCAGGCAGTTAGGCCACTGAGCTAAATCCCAGGCCCTATTTTTTGAGACAGGGTCTCACTATGTAGTTCAGGCTGGCCTTGAACTCACCTTGTACCCCAGGCTGTCTCGAAATCACAATGATCCTCCTGCCTCAGCCTTCGGAGTGCTGGGATTAAAGGCGTGTGCCATCACTCCCAGTTTCTGTTCTATAATTATTTAAAATTGCACTTAAAACAATGATGCATGACCTTCTTTGAGGTTATTTACACACATTTTTATTTCTGAACTTTTTTCCAAGTCTAACCAATTGCACATTTTAAAATTATAATCTCTCCTCCACTTACCTTTATAGCTAAACAATTGCCATTTCTTTTATTCCCTTTAAAACCAAACATGTCTTGTGAATTGCTTGTATTTATTAACTTTATTACTTTAGAATTACTCATTTCCTAAACATATTACAATTTGCACAATGTAGCTACAATGCTTTCAAAATATTTTACATCTAAGTATATTATTTTTCTTTTGTCATTTATCTCAATGGGATTTTAAAGTCATTTATGTGACCATTCATACTGGTGTGTCAGTTTGCGTGGATTAAGAAAGGGCTAGCAGGTGAATGGAATATAGTTGTGCATGTATCTCTGGATGATTAACATGCAGACCAGCAAAATGAGGGCATCAACAATATGCTGGCAGCCCAGATGTCATGAAAGGAGAAATAAGAAGCAAATATTCCCATTTGGAAGAGCTTCAGTCTTTGCCATTGCCTTTGGACATTGGTCTACAGTTCTCTCAGACTTCTGATGCAGTCTTTCATAGGCAATCTGACAGTGAGTTTCCAGCCCTTTAGCTGGACTGGCGCTACAGGATCAATCCCTCTTGTTCTGGGACATCCCGTCTTCTTGCACTGAGCTGCTACTGGCTACTCTGGCTCTCCAGCATGCAGACAACCATTTTGGACTCTTCCACCTCTTATCCTAGAAGCCTACCTAATAATTCCCCTTGCATGATGACACATATGTTTTCAGTTGATTTTGTTCATGTAGAAAATCCCCACTAACACAGTTTTGGGTACCAGAAGTGGTTCTAGAGAAACAAAATTATAAGAATGGAAAACGCATAATGATTAAAATTCAAGGTGACTCTACCTCAGTGAAATTTCTACGAGTTCAGTGGTGTGGGGTATGTGGAGATCGCCCTGAAAAGGTAATTTCTGCATCTGGTCCCTTTTACAACAACCAGAAGAGGCACAACACTTAATGGTTCAATTTGGATTTTGGAGGCACAGGTCCCTCACTTGAATGTATCACTCTGGCCCATTTGCCAAGGGACTCAGAACCCTGCTAGTTTTGAGAGAGTACCCAGAGCAAAGGAAGGCTCTGCAGTAAGTCCAGCCTGCTGTGCAGGCTGCTCTGCGACTTGGGCCATATGCTACAGCACATGTAATGGGATCTGAGAAGCAGTGGCAGATACAGACGCTGTTTGGAGCCTCTGGCAGGCCTCTGCACATAGGTGAAGACCCTTGAGATTTTAGAGCAAGGCTCTACTATCATCTGCAAATCGTCTGCCTTTGAGAAACAACTCCTGACTGCTACAGGGCCTCAGTGGAAACTGAATACTTGACTGTGGGACACCAGGTTACTGTAGAACCTTAGCTGCCCATCATAAAATGGGTGTCTTCTGATTCACTGAGTCATAATGTTGAACAGCAACAATCAGCCATCAAAAGAAGTGGTATATATGTGGCTGTGGTCTTAAAGGTAAATGGACATTTCATGAAGAAATAGCCCAAATGCTCAATATTTTTACTCCTTCCTGTTCTGCTTTGTTTCACATTGTCTTGGTTACTTTTCTCTCATTGCTGAGACAAAATATTTGATGCCCAAAATGAAGGAAGGAAAGGGTTAGTTAGCTTACAGTTTTGGGAGGTTTCAGTTCACATTCAGGTGGCTCCAAGGCAGGGTGGCATGGTTAAGGGGCAACCATTGATGGCGGCAAGCATCAAAAGTGAAAAGGGCAAAAAGGGAAAGCACACCTCCTTCCCTCCCTTGCATTGTATGTCGGGCTACCTGTCCTTGGGTGGGGCAGCACTCACACTGCCTATCCCAGAACTAGACGATAAACCAACCACAAATGCTAGACTCAGCTGTCTCCATGACTGCAAGAGGCTTTGAGGGGATGTCCAAACACAAGCCATAACACACACCATGTACCAATGGCTTCATAGAATATACCCTATCATTATCTGACAGAGGCAGAGACAACTAGGGCCTGGTAAAGCATCTGTGCATTATCCATGCACTGCCCCAAAATGGATAGCTGAAGTACTGTCCCAGGTACTGGTGTCCAGTTTCCTCAGCCTTCCAGCACAGACCCACACTAGTGACTCCATAGTGTATTCGGGCCTTCAAGCTGGGACTGGTGCTGTATACTTCTTTTTATTAGTATGTATCCAATACATGATGCTTGAATTCATCCTAAGAGAAAGGTAAATGTGTTCCCATATTCTCATCCCCCCCATGCACCTTCCCTACATTCCTTTTCTCATTTTCATTATTATTATTTCAGTTCATGTTTGTGCCATATGATTGCATTCAGTGTGAGTGATTGCTGCATGTATATGATGTTTTTTAAATCTTTTTACACCCCTCCCCATTGCCTCTTGTTCTCCTTCCCTTTTGCAAAAGATCTGTCTGTTTCCTATTATAATCTTTTATTTTGCTCTTTATTCATACTTCAGATTACTAACAAACCATACAGTATTTAAATTTAAATGTCTGATTTATTTCACTTAACATGTTTTCAAGGTGTATCCATTTTCCTACAAATGTCTTGAATTTATCCTTCTTTGTCACTGTGTGGTATTCCTCTATATGTGGATACCACATTATCTTTCTCCATTTGTCTGCTGTTGGACCTGTGTCCTTGATCCCACTTGTTCTGTGGCTTGGATCTTTTTGGACTGAGGAGCTTTAGAGCACTTGGTTTCCAGCATGTGGAAGTCCACTGTGGCCTCTGATTCTGTAACCCTAAAAATAAATCTCCTTGCACAATTAAATAAATATTTTCCATTGATTCTGTTCCCCTAAAGAACCATAATATAATTTCTGAATTTTTCGTTTCAGTTTTTAACATAGTAAGTTTCTGATCTCTTAAATGATTAAACTGGTATTCTAATAACTACTTTTGCAGCTTTGCTAACATAGCACTCTAAAATAGTCTTGTAAATTATAAAATTATATGCATTTTTTTATATTTGTTGCATTTGTCTTTTTAGATACTTAAAAAATTATAGTGGTTTTTCAGTAAAATATAATGTACATTTTGGAAGCAGAAATGCATGGAAACCATGTGGTGTGAATTTGGTCATGTAACAAGAGTAGCTCAGTGGAGGAATAGATGCATCTCTGCATTTACCTGCAAAGCAATTGTGAATTTCTTTATGATAGCTGAAAAAGAAAGGCAACAAAAGATGAGATAGGTTATACTTTGTTCCTGAGCTGTGTGTGCAAGGATTGCCTTTCACATGCTAAACTGGAAATTACTAACAGCAAAATTGCAGAGAAAAGGAGTTCAGTGGTTTGAAAGAAATCTGGAAGCAAAAATGGACTGTATTTCAAAGAAACTCCAGAGCACTGGCATTGCCAGTAAAACACTGAATGCTAATGTGTTTGTGGGAGGGGTGGCAATGCCACCACCGAGAAGACTTGATTGCGCAGAAAGAAAAGTTTTAAGAAAACATCATCCATTTGACATCACTCAGATACACTGAACAATGTCTGATTGAGCTTGATGTTTGATGAAAAGCTAAGTAAATCTTTAAATCATAAAAAATCTAAATGATAGCAAAGCTGTGTATCACAAATTGCATTTTTTTTTAAAATGAAATTGATAAGACTCCAGATTTGAAAAAAATATAATATGGCTTGCCAACTCCAAGACAGTATTGAGTCTGTTGTTAATTGTCATATCCCAGACTGGATAACAATGCTCAGTGTACATAAAATGGATAAACTCCGTATCATACAAAAACATAAGGATAGATTTCAAGTGCCTGTTACAGTTAGAGTCAATTAGCAGTCTTGAGGTTACTACTGAGTCGCCTGATGTGGGCACAGTATGCGGCTTTTGTTCTTCATATCTGTGAAACATTTCAAGTTCTATATTACTGACTTAAAAAGGGAATTCCTGAATTTTAAAAGCAGGGGCTCTTGTGACCACATTCTTGGGGGCAAGTCACATCAGTCAACCAATTCTTTTGACTTTATTTTCTTGTAAAACGTTTTAAATGTTTGTGAGTTGTATATAACTTTCATATCATTATTATTTTTTTTTTGGCTTTCTTGAGCTATTTAAAAAGATTTCACACCTTCCCCTTTAGGATTCTTAATATCATTTCATTGAAATCTTTTTACTTCTGTGTAATTCTGTTCTAAATATGATTTTATTGACATAATTCTATTCTCTATGCATACATTATTTTTTATTATCCTGCATATCATGGTCATAACTGGTACAGTCATTATAACTATATCTGATCAATTTCTCCATATCTTTTATAAGACTTTTTTCTGGCTCTATAATTATAACCTGATGTTATGCTAAAGAATGTACTGTAGAACATGTATTTGTTAAGGTTAAATCCATCAGTTATTACTATCTCACATGTAAAAAACATGGAAAACTCAATTCTTGCTGACTTGGTGATACAAGAAATATGTATTCTTTTTCTTTTTCATAGCTTAAATTCTACCTGGACAAAATTTTCTTAAAAGCAAATCTGAATGAATTTTTGAATGTTAATTTGTATATCATCAATGCTTCATTTTTTTAAAGCAGGAAATGTGGTCTTCTTGGTCTTTAATACTGATTGTAGCCACAAAATCCTTTTATTTGGAAGTGCACTTTGTAGTCAGCAGTTTGACTCCACAGTGATTAAGGTTGACTGGGGCTCTTGTTTTGGGCACAGGCTCATGCACGGATGTTCACAGGTTGTAAGGATACTTCTGATGTAGTCCTGATGCGGTCTTCACCTACTCAGCTTCCCTCTCTGCGATGGATTCCACTATAAAGCAGGATTTCCAAGGATTATTTGCCTCCATTCCAGACAGGGGGTTACCTGCACTACAGAAGAACAGGCGTCCTCAATTACATCATCCACTTGTTCTGTGAAGTGGTACTTTTCTGGAATTCAAACAAAAAAGGTGACGTGTGAGCAAAAGAAGCTTCTCTTCCGTATTTGCCTGTGATACCCGTTAACCTGTCGCACAGTGATGTCACCTAGTACAGTCCCACAGCACACAGCGGGAGGAGAAGAACCCCTGCCTCTGTGTGGACCAAGCTCTCTCCATTCCTTCTAGGCAGAGCATTCCCAGTAAGTGCATCATTTGTATCCTCCAGGCAGCGTATTATTATTAGTATTAATTACTGTTATCTGATACCAAAGAATGCAGCAGGTGCACATCACTTGGTCAGTGAGAAACAATCCAGAAGGCAGTGATCTAGCTGCTGACAACTCTGTGTGTACTGTGAATGCTCAGAGAGCATCTCATACCCTAAGGACATTTAGTTAAGTATTTTCCAGGTTTGGGTGCTGAGGATATTGTTCACTAGTAGAGCATTATTTGTCTAGCATGTTCTAGGCCTTGGGTTTGATTCCCAGTGTTGCACAAACAAAAACAAAACAGTAAGATCAAATTTTAAAAATAGATTTATAGAAGTTCAGACTACAAAAAGACTATCTTATACTCAGGACAAAGAAATATACTATGCAAGAAGAAAAATATATAGTTATGTATATGTTTATATACACACATATGCACATTTACACAGAGATGCCAGATATTATGGGAGCCAAAAACAACAAAATATTATTTCTGCCAGAGGTTTTAGGGAAGGGTGTAGTTCTAACATGATTTTAAAGACCTGGAGAAAATGACAAGATTCAAATTTTCAAACACTGAAAATGATTTTGGCAAAGAGAAGTAAGCGAGAGAAACAGTCTGAAAAAGAGTTAAAGAAAGAATTCCAACAAAGTGGAAAGTCTCCCAGAGAGGGACCTTGGCTATTTATAAAGTCTCAGAAAGGGATATTTCCTGGTGAATTTATCTAGGATCATGATACGGATCACTATATCGAACATACAGATATCCTGATGTATAGGAGAATTGAAATATCTTTCAGGATAGATTCCTATAACTCCAACCCAGAAATAAATGAAAATCAGAATGACAACTCATTGATGAAAATATAAATGATAAATATAAAAAGTGCTTGAATGCTACCCCCACATTAAGAAAAAACTATGTTCTGTATCTATTGGCAAATCTCTGTTATTAACTAACTTAGAAATAAGAAGTTGCCTACTTAGCATGAAGTCACAGAAGCTAGGAATTACTTTCACAATTTAGTCTTATAAGCAATCTAAGGAGTGAAGGTTTTACCAAGGCATCTACGATAATGCTGAAGACGTTGGTCAGGACTCTCAGTGGTTGACCAAACGTTCGGTTTATTGAATTTGCCTTTTTGATTGTTTTTCCTCTTACTTTCATGTTTTTGAAAGATATGTCATTTGTTTAGTTGTATTAATTATTTCTGTTAAACTGCATGTAGACCTTGAACCTTTCTACTGCTTTTAATTGACTTTAGAAAGACCCATGTTAGGCTGCTTTATACTTTAGTATTCCAAAAAAAAAAAAAAAAAACCCTTTTCCCCTCCTCTCTTCTCCCAGTTGGCAGGGAGCACTTTTGCATCGAAATGTTCAGCGTATGTCCTCCAAATGGAGATGAGCTTATTAATCTTCCATTTTGCAGGTACTGGAACTCATTCCATCAATTTAATTTCATATTTTTCAAAATGTTTTTCACTATTTCTACTTAATAACTGCTGAAATTTTTTGTTCTTTTTAAATGCTTAAGGAACATGAAGAAAGAAAATGATAGATACACATGAAATCCTTACCTCTTTAAATCTGCATACAGCATTTATTCTGCTTGAAATTTTTGTATGTATATCCAAGGGTTCTTCTGGAGACTGGCCTAGTAGGGGCAGAAACTGGTATAAGGAAGACACAGTGGGTTTCCTGCTAAAGCTTCAGGGAATCTGAAAATGTTTGCCTCTTTCATTTGGCAAGAGAGTACAATGAGTAATTTTTGGTTCTGGTTTTTTCTTTTCTACTTTTCTGGCCTGCTCTTTCTTATTAGCGCTCTTTCTTATATTTCTAGGGCCTCAGCAGTTCCTCTACTGATAATTTCTCTCTCTAGGTGTTTCAAGTCCTCCCCAACCTTCATCCATGCAGCTCATACTCTCACCCTTCATTTCCTACAGGAACTATCACATGTTCAGTGCCTAGCATGTGCCAGACATTACCTGACAGCCTTTTAGTAAAAGCCACGTTGAACAGTGTCAATACGATTTTAGGTTGGCATGAACAGATGTGGCAAACACAGTCCATGTTCAAAATTTCTACTTCGGTATCTTAAACTATTTGTGTTGCTACACACAAATCACACCCTGGGTAATTTGTAAGGAATGTAACTTATTAGGAATTTACAGTTCTGGAAACTGGCAAGATCAGGATCAAGACACCAGAAGGTTTGGTATCTCCTGACTGTTCCATCACTGCTTCCAAGATGGTGCTCTGAACACTGCAAACTCTGGAGGGAAGAAGTGCCCTCCCTCATGTGACCAAAGAGCAGAAGATAAAGAGGCCACACCTCAAAGCCCTTTGTATGGGTATACGGATCAATTAAAGATGAAGAAACCCTTACATCATAAACCCTGTAAGGCACTCATCATCCTGACACCAGAGAGCTGGGGATTAACTTTCCCAGCACATGAATTTGTGGGACACATTCAGATCGTAGCAGCAGGTTATCACACTGCCCGAAATCTTTTCAGTCATCAGACACTCATAGCCTTCCATCTCCTTTCTGTTGACATGCCTTTCAAATGTCACCTCCACAGGGAGGATTCCTCTGACCATGCTATTTAAATTAATCTCTTGCCTCATTTCTCAATACTCTTTTCCCCTGCCCAACTATATTTTTCACCTTGCATAACATTACCAACATCTGACATTAGCTATGTAAAATATTTATTTTAAATATTATATACGCATATATGTGCATATACTTATGTAGTTATAGTGCAGAGTTTTGCTCATTTACCACCTCTTTGCCTCCAATAATACAAGTCCTATCTTGGCAAATGTTCAGTCTCTGTTGGTTTTCGCTGTGTAAATAACATCACTCCAAGCCCTGCCACATAGTAATTTTCAATAACTATTTGTTGAATGACCAAATGTGCAAGTAATTCCCTAACTATAGCCTGGATAATTTAGTTAGTCAAGGTTATAGGACAAATACTATTGTTCTTGAATGTGTTATTTTTCTTATGAAAAATAAATGCATTTAAATGGGACCTTCACTATATAATGTGACTTCATATTGATAGATATGCTAGTCCCCCAATTTTTATCACATAATAATATAAACAATACCAATAGAACAACAATAACTGGGAGAAAAATAACAAAGATATAACATATTTGAGTAGTGTCTTTGGATCAGGCAACTGATGAAATGGCCTCTTTGGCTCTGTTTCTTTCAAGTTTCTCTCACATTGTATACCAAGCATTCATATGAGCCCTGTCCTATAGAGTGGAAAACCGAAGATAAAAAAGAAATTTCCCAAAGTTCATTGCTACCAAGCCCTGGCAAGGAGTTTCTCAGACATATCAATTCTCCTTGTGTTGGCCTGAAGTGTTTATGGTTCATACTGTCGTTAGTCGGAGGTGGGCAAGAAGACAGTTTATTGTGTTCCATGACAGTGCTTCCATTGCTGTTTCGAATGGGCAGAAAAAAGATGTTTTTGATCAGAGTGAAATTTCATGAGTTATCCAAAAGCATGATATTAAATTCCTATCAAAGCCTGCCATGTTAATCCCAAATTTCACAGGAGTGACATGTTTCCAAGCAGTGAACTGCAGTTACAATCCCTATGCCCACATAAGACTCTCTTACTAGTCCAGTCCCCAGTTGTCATTATTGAGTAGATGTCTAACCTGATGCTAATGATCATGAGTCACTGACAATAGAGTGAGGTACGGGCCAGGCGTGGTAGTGCACGCCTTTAATCCCAGCACTCGGGAGGCTGAGGTAGGAGGAGTGTTGTGAGTTCGAGGCTTGCTTGAGCTACGACAGGAGCACAAGGCCGGCTTGAGCAACGTAGTGCGACCCTACCTCAAAAAACTAGGGCCAGGAGTTTGGCTCAGTGGCTTAAGCACCTGTCTGGCAGGCGTGAGGCTGTGAGTTCGATCGCTGGTGCCACAAAATAAAAATAAAATAAAATAAAATAAAATAAAATAAAATAAAATAAAATAAATAGAGCGAGGTACGATGGGGGAAGTGGCATGTGTAGCCATCACTACTGCATGTTGTTTGCCCTGTTGCACAGAACACTCAAATTCAGTGACTTAGCCACTTTTCCATTGCTGGGACACCCATGACTTAAAGGAAAGGCTTCATTTGGTTCATGGTTTCAGGGCTTCAGTCCATGAATAACTAGATCTGTGGTAAGAAGACCATGGTGTGAGGATGTTGTGGAACAAAGCCGCTCACGACATGGTGGCTGGGAAGCAGAACAGGGTAACAGCACCCAAGAGAAATGGGCCAGGGAACACATATGCCTCCGTGACCACCAAAACATACCCAACAGTGTGCTTTCCTCATCAGGCGACTCTGAAGCCAATCAGATTGACAATCCAGCACAACTGTCATCTTTGGTCTTAGGCAAAAGATAACTATCTGCTGACCAGATGGCAGCTGCATCCCAACAGACCCTGTGTGCTAGTTACTTTGAAGAGGCACCAATAAATCATGTCATACCATTAGCAGCCATGTCTCTGCATCATGGAGAAGCCACATCATTCCCTAAGGGCGGCTCATTCCTTCTGGTAAGTTTTTCACTTTCTTGTGGAGCTTATTGCTCCCTCAGGGTCCAGTCTGTGCAAGTTTCAAAATTCCCTTTTGTCACTGAACCCTGCTGAGTCTTTCCAGTTTTGAGTGAGGTTTTTGAGCAAGTCTGTGAGAAGGAGTGCAATTTCCAAAGATGCATGTGGTTCCCCAGCTATGAAACAGTCTCCATCCATGCCCAATAAAAAGCAAGGAGCTGCCATTCAAATGGGTTGCATTGAGGGGTTACCATAGACAATTTATGTGTTCAAACTCAGAGAGACTAGTGCACCCGAGTGGCAGTTTTTGATTGGTAACAATTTCCCATCAGTATAAATGGAGATTGAATACATCTGTAACTCTATTAGACTAGCAGGTTCTAAAGATTCCAAAAGCAATATCTAGGTCGTGAATTATTGAATATCTTCTTAACCTGCAGCTACAAGGGGTCTCATCTTATTTAATGTTGGTTACCTTGCTGGTTACTTTGACTAAGAGGCTCAAAAGAATATCCAGATAAGACATGTGCTGTCTCACTATGCAATGAACCTACCGGTTTGGAGGCTTCCTTTTTACTAGTGACTATAGACAGAGCCAGTAGTTTTTGCTTGATGATATCTGTGCTGTTTTGGCTTTGTGCCCAAGTGGCCTTGGCATTCTGCCTTCTAGAGTCCATTGTTAGTACCCAATGCCCAAAACCCCTTTGACCAGCCAAACTGGACTCTTACACTGTGACAGATGGGATGTAACACTTTTATCTGTAGGGAGTCTGAATTAACAAATTTAAGTCCTTTTCTCCAGTCACTATGCAGTCCTGCTTTTGCAAAGTTAAATCTTTGGGCTGGGGTTGCTTAGGAGGCAGCTAGGAGTGGATATGCCCACTTTTATAACTCTCATTCTTAGCTGTCAGGGGGCTACAGCTTGAGGTGGCAGCAAAGTTCTGTGCTGCCCGCCCGAAAGGATGCAGTTACCCATACTGCACATGTCAAGGAAACCACCGTCACCAACACTTGAAATGTTCCAAAGGGTCCTGGCCTCATGCAGATAAATACAACAAGCAAGCAGAGAAGCACCATGGTTTATAACTTTTGTCCCCAAATCTCCCCAAAAGAGATCTGGAAAAATCGTCACATGGCTCCAGTATCAAAAAAGCTCAGAAATTTCTGAATTCTTCTCTTACCTCTTTTTTTATCTTGCAGAAATGTGGGACCATGGCCTCCAGTAAGGACCCCAGGATTTTAGCCCCACCTATAACTCCATCGTTCATCCTGGACACTTGGATGTGCAGTGTCCCTTTGTTAAACAGACACAACAACCAGCGTCCCCGAAACGTCCCTATTCTTTGAATAGGTGTCTACCTTTCTGGGAAAGTCTGCATCTGGTGTGTCAGTTCCCTCTCAGATGCCTCGGAGTGGATCTGAGCTCTCCTCTCCTGAGTTCTGCAGCCATTCAGCCCTCCAACCAGTCCTCCCAACAGGAGGAGTGCATGTGCGAGGCCTGACCAGCCTCTGTCGCCCTGACTGATGCCTGCACTCTGGATGTCTGGCAGTAGAGGTGGCTCTGCCCCATCTTGCTCTGCCATGGTTTTGTCAAACTGGACCCTTCTCTATTTTTCAGTTTTGTAATGAAGATTCACTATGCACTGCTTACCAATATTCAAATTACACATAGCACACATTATTGCAGACAGAGGTGAAAGTTAGATTTCATGACAAACTGATCTTCCAAGGGTCAGGAACGTGCTAGTAGAGGGTGGAGTGGCAGCAGTCTTGTCTGTATTTGCACCTGCATCACAGATGAAGGACCCCAGAAGGCAGCTTATCTGGGTTTTATACCCTGGAGGCAACATGATGTGCTAGGCACACACTATTTTAAGGGTTAATGGCAAGAGATCCTGGCTGTGCTGGCCAGTAACTCGTCCCTCAGGTTGTGGCATTCCCAGCACATGCTAAGGTTGCTCATGAGAACTGCAAGGGAGAAAATGGGGAGAGGGAATAGCCAGGTTCCTCTAGGTCCACCTGGAGAACTGTCCCATGCTTTATAGTGGGTAGGGAATCGAGTGACCCACCCAAGAGCCTGAGCTGCAGGATTATGCAGAGCATGCATTGATCTTGTCTAGAACTGAAGTGGTCCCATGATTTATACAGGAATGTTCTTATCTTTTATGAGATCTCAGATTTTCTGGTTACATAAAGAAGAGAGAATTTTAGATTTTGTTTCTAAATTAAAGACTCTACTGGTCATAATGCATAGCAAACTGTTTAATAGTATCTATCTTGAAAATCAACCTTAGTCATTGTATAATTAAACTCTCTTAGTTTGAGTCTAAAATGGAATCTGCTTATTTTAAAATCTCGGGTAGCCAATGTGATACATTTTTATTTTTTAATTGCACTGAAATTACTCTGATGGGGAGAAAGGCTTATGACTTTAATTTTTCATCTTAATGGAAGAGGGTCCACCCACTCTGGATGGATAAATTTTCTGTAAAAAAATTTCAGCAAAGATATATAATTGAAAACCTGCTATAATGGTTTATACAATGTGTCAACTTGAGAAGTTTAGAAATTTAACTAAGTGACTCAGCAGGGGGCCAGGGTCCTCACTTTGTAAACATCCTGAGCCTGTTCAAGAAGAGGGCACAGAAATGGTGTGGGTGCTACATTCACCCTAGGGGAGGTAGCCTGCATAGGATACAAGGGAGAAAAAGAGGCTTACGCTTTCCTCTTTTTACCCTGCTGCATTGCTGTCTTTGGCTGCCTTGAACTTCTGTGCCATGCCACCCTGTCTTGGAGCCAGCTGATTATGGACTGAAGCCTCCACAAACTGTGAGCTAAATAAACCTTTCCTTCCTTAATTTTGGGTGTTGGGTATTTTGTCCCAGCAATAACAGAAAAATAACTAAGATATGATTGGTATCAGAGAAGTGGGGTCATTTTGCTGTGACTGTATCCGACCATGTAGTTCAAGAACCTTTGGAAATCATTTGTGGGAAGAGTTTGGAAAGATTCTGCATTGTCACCTGAAACAGTAGCACTGGAATGCCTTAGTTGGTTCTGTATTGGAGATTCCTGTCAGAGCTCAAAAGACCAGAAGGCTGATAGAAATCTTGCCAGTAAAGACTGGACTCAGAAAGTTTCTGCTGGGAAAAAGGACTAAATTGCTTGTTGGACTCCAGACAATGTATGTTATTGCTTTGCAGAAAGTTTGTCTGCATTTTGCGCCTGTATAGAGACTTTTCCTGAGACTAGAATTAAGGGCTGCAGACTAATTAATTTAGGAGAAGAAATTTCAAGGTAGATGTGCCCCTGAGAGAGAAATGTGTGAAGCTGTGTAGATGAAGCCAAAGGTGCAATGGAGACCCCAAAAGTTTGGAGAAGCCAGGATCACAGATTGTCTAAGGAAAGCTACAATGAGGGAGCAAAGCAGACCTAAGAGATACAACCATGGAAGTCACTCAAACCCTTTGGAGTTGATAATTTATCACAGATTGCCTTAGATGCTACATAGCGAACTACAAGACTTAGAGTTAATGCTTGCCCTGTTGGATTTTTTATTTGCTTTGGTCCCAATCCTTTGTATCCACCTAGTTCATAACTGTAGGAATGAAAATGTTTATCTTGTGCCATTGAATGTTGGAAGTGTTAAACTTTGTTTTCATTTGTATGGGGCCTTGCAGATAACAGTTAGCCTTACATCTCAGAGGAGCCTTGGGACTTGGACTTTTCAGCAATACTGAAACTGTTAGGAATTTGGCAACTCTTAGAAAAGGACTAAATCCCTTTTGCATAAAGAAATGTGCATGAGTCTTTGGGGAACTAAGGATGGAATATTATAGTTATAATGTGATATAATATTGATAGACTTAGTACTGGTTCTAAAGAATTGTTAAACCTGTGTTATAATATTCAAGTTGTGAAACGATTAGAATAAACATGTCTTTGAATCAGTAAATGATTTAAAGAAACGTGTCTGGCTGCCAAGTTAACAAGGGGTGTATTGTAATGGTTGATACGTCATGCTGACTTGATAATTTTAGAAGTTTAAGCAACTCATCAGGGGGTCAGGGTCCGCACTTTGTAAATATCCTGATCCTGTGCAAGAGGAGGGCAGGGAGATAGTATGAGTGTACACCTGGCCTGGGGATATGTAGCCTGCTTACAATATAAGGGAGGAAAAGAGGCTTGCTCTTCCCGTTTTGCCCTTGTTGCTTTTGCTGTCTTCTGCCACCTTGAACTGTTGCCTCCATGCCATGCCACCCTGCCTTGGAGCCAGCTGATTATGGACTGAAACCTCTACAAATTTGTGAGCTAAATAAACCTTTACTTCCTTAATTTTTGACGTTGGGTATCTTGTCTCAGCAATGAGAGAAAAGTAATTAAGACAACTTCCTAAACATTAGTACATGCTCTATACACAAGCCTAAAATATTTGTATCTGTGTCCTTCATTGTATGCAGATATTCTATGGTGACCCAAATTATAGACGTGGGACCCTTTATTTATGGTATTATTATTAGCAGTCTGGTTTCCTCTTAGTATCTTGTATTATTTCACTACAGGAAAAGTGTAACAGGAAGTTGATTTTTGAAATTTTTTGAGTTGTTTTTAATAATTAACAAACTAGAATGCACCCTCTCCAGTAGAGATTTTATGTTTTTATTTTTATAATGGTATCATCTGGTTATTAGAGTGCAGTGTTGTGCTGTTATGAATTTCCTGGGAAACAAATACTTGCATGAGGGCTTGGAAAAATAAAACAATTATACCTGACAAATAGCTTAACTTTGAGATTTTATGAAAGTATGTTTTGTATTGTTTTCCCTACATGTGTTAAATTATTGATGAAATTGGACTCTTTAAATTTCTGTTGGAATATTATTTAGTTGATAACATTTACAACATAAAGTATGGTTTATTATAATGTTTTAGCTATAGGGTTAATTTCTTTTTTTGTTGTTGTTTTTTTGCAGTTTGGATGACATTTAGGTATTACCTAAGTATCTAGTTGAAAAAATTATATTCATTTAATGTCTAAAATGTGTAAGAAAGAAAAGGAAAATTGTAAAAGAAATTCTTCTATAACAAGAGTTAATGCTAGCTAAGGCAATAAATATTGATAGGAGACCTCAGCCAGTTTACTGAATTTAGGTAGGTTTATCTCTATGATGATTAATTTTAGTTATCAACTTGACTAAATTAAGGAATACCTAAAGAAGTGGTAAAACATTATCTCTTGTTGTGTCTGCCAGAGTGTCTCTAGAACATATCAGTGTGTGCATCAGTGGACTGAGCCGGGAAGATTCCTCACAGTAGGCGGGCAGCAGTCAATCAGCTGGGATCCTGGCTAGAACAGAAAGGCAGATGAAATGAGGCAGGAGGGCAGGGCAGAGCAAAGCTGGTTGGGGAAGTAAGCATTATTGGATTCCAGAAACACAAGTCAAATAACTCCCTGTATATGGAGTTTCCATAGGTTCCCATGATATGTGGAAGAAATAAAGAGACAGGATGCCACCAAAAGTGCGCTACTGTGGCTTTCCTCATGGTAGCATGCCCTGTGTCCCCCAGGGTGTACTTTTGTTTTATTTTGCTTTTTAATTTTTCCTCTCTTTTGTTTGGCCTAAATTGGCTCTGCAGAGTCAATTTCTCCCTTCCCCTTAACTTTTCTTATAAACTTTGTTACCATTTTTGATGGTTTCATTCAATGCAATTTGAGACAAGAAGAACCTGGAAACCAACACATGAACACACCACCCAGTAACTTTTATTTGCTGAGCTGTTTGTAGAACTACCTGGTAACAGACAGCCCTTTGGACTGTAGATTTTGGCTCGGTGTTCATACCCAAAGAACTACTTGAAGGGCTTCTCAGATTTTGAAGCTTTCAAATTGGATGGACCCATCCCCTGCATCCTAGGATCTTCACTTGCAGAGGGGCTGTTGTGAGGCTTAGCCTTTATCATTGCACACATCAATTTCCCCCACAAAGTCCCTCATCAATGAAACTGTAGATCATTACAGTATTCTGAGTTGGCTTGTTATGTCTTCAAACCTTAATAGTACATGTTTCTTATTTGTTTATTCATACATTTTTATAATGAGGACTCACAAATGCCATTTTTCTCTGTGCTACTTTTGTAAACTTGCTCCTAATTTTGTAAAGGATCATAGCAACTAGGTCCTTAGAGTACAACATTGATTCTACTGAATTTATCCTTCCTTGGAGGGAACTAATGAAGATCCTATTTGTACTTCTCTCAAACAGTGGTGGAAAATCAGATTTAGTATCTATTATGGTTTCTATCTAGATGTCCTCTCAAAGTTTCATGTGCTCAAAGATGGAGATTTTGAGAGGTGACAGGAGGCCTGGGAGGCCAAGCCATGTCTCACTAAGAGGGCCGTATGTGAAGCAGTAGGGGTGAAGCCAGTGCACTGGAGACCCCAGGATGTTGGAAGAGCCAGGAACATGAATTGTCTGAAAGAAAGCTGCAAGGAGTAAGCAAAGCCAGCCCAAGCGTGAGGTCACAAGAGTTACAGTGCCAGCAGTGCTATAGGAGCACAACCACCCAAGCCATTTGGAAATCACATCTCACCACAGTTTGCTCAGGATGCTGGACACAGAAGTATGGGGCTTAATGTTTACCCTGCTGGATTTTGGTCTTGCTTTGGACCCATTCCTTTCCTTGCATTTTTCTCTTTGGAATGGAAATAATTTAACCTATACCTTTGTATGTCAACAGTGTTTAGCTTTATTTTAATTTTTGTCAGGACTCACAGCTAAGATTCTGCCTAACATCTCAGAGGAACTTGAATTTTAGCAAAGCTCAAAATATCAGCACTTTGGAAACTCTTAGAAATGCACTAAGTACATTTTGCATAAATGGATGGGCATGAGTCCTTTTGAGGACAGGGGAAGAATGTTATGATTTATATTTAGATGCCCCCTCCAAACCACTTGTGTTCATAAGGGCTACTGAGGCGCGATTGGATCATGGGGGCATGGTCCAATGGATTAGTCTACTCATAAGTTTATAGCTAAATGTGATGTTGGGAGGTGAAAGCTGGTTGGAAGAAGTGGGTCACTGGGGGTGTGACCTGCAGGGGTTCTTTGCCCTCCTTCCTCCTTCAATCCTGCTGTGCTCCCTGCCTGTCCTGCCATGGGCTGTTTGTCTTCCTCCATACCCCTCTGCCATGCTGCCCTCCCTGCCTTGGAGCCAAACAACTATGGCCTGAAATACAAAATGTGAACCAAAATAAAAATTTTCTTCTTAGAGTTGTGTGCATCAAGTATTGTGTCTCAGCAACAAGAACATAACTAAAGTAGTTAAGACAGTACTAATAATTTATTTAGCTTATTAGACATACTCTGTAAAAGTGTATTAGGAGTGGCAGATTTCTCTGTTCCTCAAAGTTTGATCTGCAGACCGACTCTACAGAACAGCATAAGATACTGTTTGATGAGCTTCATTATAGACTCAGTGAATCAGCAATTCTGGATATTAAACCTAGAAATTCAACAATCTTGCTAGCAGTGTCTATCATACTAAACTTGGAAATATTGATCTACAGGCATATAGCTGTGATAAGATTTTGAAAGCATTGGGTTTTTGGCAACTTAGAGACTTGAATCATGGTTTGCAAACTTTCAATTTCTTTCATTTCAAATTCCACACAGAAAGCACACAAGTATACAGTTATGATTGGTATATACTAGATTACAAGGTATTTTGTGGTACTGAGAATCAAACCCAGGGTCACTCTAACATTGTACTGCAATTTCTGCACCCCACCCCCTTTTTTGAAGATAAGGGTTCACTATTACCCCACTGGGACTCATAATTTTCATCATTGTGTCCCATCCTCTCTCAGTGTTAGGGTTACAGGCAGGAGCTGCCATGCCTGGCTTAGAATGCAAGTTTTGTTATTTGTAATCTTTAAGCTTTGAACTCAAAATGTTTGATTCTCTGGTTAACGCATTGCATGTAGGCGTAAAGATTCTATGAGCAACACTTACTTCAGCTATATGAAAATATTCAGACTTTGCAGAATGACATTTCTTTTTAACTGATGCTACACTGATCTTCACTCTGTGGGAATAAAGAATACCAGTATGTGCACATAAGCATGCATATAAGGTCCTGTGTTTCATGGTTCTAGGCAACCAAAGATACTTCCTTTGAAACAATGAATTGATAGACCTCACCAATTATTGTAGAAAATCCAATATATCAGTAAAAGAGATTCTGTTCTCATTTGAATGGTACGGACTTCAAGAATAACCCTCTATGTCATCAGGTCAAGAAAAGTTTTTCAAATCTATATCCTTATTCCATTAACAATATGAAGCAGCATGCAAAATATATTTTACATTTATTTGGATGCCTATGTATGTAATCTATTTAGAAATATTGAACTGTTATCCTCTTTATTATTCACAAGCCTGCAGTTTGGGGGACTTTTGGAAATGCATTTGATTATTCTATTGAATGTATTTCACTCATCCTCTCTGAACATAAGCCCAACCCTGTTGAATGTTTACATTCGTTAGCATTTAAAGTAGTAAATAATTGATCTAAAACTTTAAAACTAAACTGACTTTCTGAAAATTGTATTGGTGACACAAACATATTAACATTACTTAAAAAATTAGTGAATGTTGAGCTGTGGTTTCCTAGATACATCAGGAACCTCGCATTGATATGGCTTTCCATAAGCTATGACTTGCCAGTCCAGGTCAGTTTGAAGTCATGTTGTACAAGTTAAGCTCAGTTACTTGGGAAAGCATTGGGTTCAGCAAGTCTTGGGCATGCCTGGCATGTACCTGGGAATAATAGATGATAATAATAATAGTAATAATAATAAATGATATTAATTTTTAAAACTACCTAAGAAATATGTTGCAGACTAGTTTTTGTAATTTAAAAGCAGAGAATGCCTTCTTTTCTCCTAAAAATTGTAAAAATTGAGCATTAGCTGCCCCAATGATCCAGCTATTCGCCTCTCTTCCTTTCACAGAAGAGAAGTTCACCACTCCAGACGCTCACAGGAACAGTTTCAAAGGCTTCAGAGTGTTCTTTGCACATTGCTAGCAATCTTCCTTTCCGAGTGTTGGAAAGGTTTTCTTCCCCAAGTGTTGTGGTTTATCTCTGGATGATCTCCCAGGACCTCGGCACTCACAGATAAGGCTTTAAGGAGGTGATTGGATTATAGGGGCATGATACTCATCAATGTATCCTCCCACTGATGAGTTTATAGCTAAATATGATGTTGGGGGCTGAAGCCTGGTAGGAGGAGATGGTCACTGGGGGTGTGGCTGAGAAAGGTCTATCTCCCTCCCTCCTCTTTGATCCTTCTCTGCTTCTTGCTGCTGCCATGCCCTGCTGCCATGTCATCCTGCATTGGAGTCAACCAACTACAGACTGAAACAGCTACTAACTGTGAACCGAAGTAAAACTTTTTTCCGTAGGTTTGTGAGTGCTGGGTATTATGTCTCAGCAATGAGAAAGTAACTAAGACCCTAGGCCACAAAAACACTATATTTCAAATAACTTGAGTTACTATATAATGCAATTATACCATATTACATTGCATTTCTTATACAATTTTTAAATGGCCATTGTGCCATATCAACTTCCAACAGAAGTTTTATATATTAAGGATCCTGTATCAAAAGTAATTAGGCTCTGGTGGTAATTACATTCTTCAAAAACTGCCTTGCTCGCTTTTCAGAATTTTTGTGAAAGTTAAACTAAAATAAATATTATGTAGAAAAATAGAAAATTGCCGGGCGTGGTGGCGCACGCCTTTAATCCCAGCACTAGGGAGGCTGAGGTAGGAGGAGCGTTGTGAGTTCGAGGCTGGCTTGGGCTACAAAGCGAGCGCAAGGCCGGCCTGAGCTACACAGTGTGACCCTGCCTCAAAAAACCAGGGCCGGGAGTTTGGCTCAGTGACTTAAGCGCCTGTCTGGCAGGCGCGAGGTTGTGAGTTCAATCCCTGGTGCTGCAAAAAAAAAAAAAAAAGAAAAAGAAAAAAAGAAAAATAGAAAATGAAAATAGATACTTTATAATAATATACATTAATATCTTCAGTTATGTCATAAGTAGTGTTGAAAAATACTGAGTTATTCTACAAAACAGCCAAAATTACATCTGGCTATCCTAGGCAGAGTTAGTTGGAACAAATACAGCTAAAGTTTAAATCCTTCCAAAGTCCTTTGGATTCAGTTTAATAGTCCAGTGATATTTTATCAACTAAGTGTCCTTGTATACGTACAATTCAGTCAATCTCAAGGTTCCTAAAACTGCTTTTGTAATTTTACATGAAGCATTTCGTAGTGACCCTTGAGTAAGACACACAATTTAATAGTACTAACTTGTATGAATAAAATGAGCTCTAGATGTAACACTAGTTGGTGTCATGTGCCTTGTCTTGGACATTTTCATCTCTGACTTCCTTAAGAAAGCTACTGCTAGGGCCCACAGAGCCCAGTCACTGTAGAGAAAAACTGACAGAATAACTTCAATCATGAACCAGGAAAATGAAATTCTTGACAGCATTTAGTCACACAAGCAGAAAGAATTTAGGAACATGTCTTAATAATTCTATTATGAATGAAACAAATATCTTTGTGCATCAAAGTGCATATAAATCTTACATAAGAAAACCATCAAATTCAATGACAATAAAAATTTGGATTAGGAGGCTTAAATTGCATTTTATGTAATTCTTTCCATATTTTTTGTCCTTGATTTTATTCTGTCTATTTTGTATCCACAGTGCTGACAACAGTGCCTGGCTCTTTTCTAAGTACTCAATAAATATTTCTAAATGACTGACTATATGAATGTAAGAAGGAAGGCAACAGAACACCCTGTATAACAGTATTGTATAACAGTCATAATGGTGAAGAACTGTTGCTGTGAGCACACACTCAATGTGTCCAAGATTCTGTACATAATTTCCCACAAGCATTGTCTACCTCACTGTAGGTGGCTGCCTGACTGTTACTGATGATAGTAATTGACTGCTTTCTCATTGTACCATGAACCACGATGAACCATTCAGCTCCTCAGAGATGATATTACTGACTTGCAATCTCAATTCCTTTTATGTATTTCTTTTTCTGGTGTGAAATATTATTTAATTATAGAAAATTCTCTTTAGTACATATGCATATACATGAAGGGATCGTATTGTCAGAAGGCTCATGACCTAATGTAAAATGACAAATAGTAATTACTATCTGTTGACTTCCCCCCCAATTTTTCTACCTAACTGTTATATTAAAGAGACTGTTTGGAGAAGCACATGCAAATTAATGAAATTTTTATCTAAAAAGAACTACTTTTAGCAGAGGAACAATATATGAAAATAATCAGTCTTTTCCATTCTACTATAAAAAAAAACTAGGTCAATTGTATTATATTTCAACTATCTTCTGAAGGATTATGTTGATTTAACACCAAAACTAAATATATGTATAATTGTACCTAACATATAGAATGAATCTGTGTCCATTAAGGGATAAATGGATTAATAAAGGGTAGGATGAATATGTGCAATTTAATATTATTCAGCCTTAAAAAGAAAATTCTATCTGTGACATTATGGATGAACCTAGAGAACATTATGCTAAGTGAAATAAGTCAACAAAGAAAGACAATGGACAACCTCATTTCAGTTCAGATGATACAAGCAATGCGGTGTGGTGACTCCTCGGCACTGAGGAGGCACTGGAGCCATGAGGAGGTTGCTCGTAGTATACAAAGTTTCACTTACACAGGATGAAAATTTCTGGAGATTTACTGGAAAGCATAGTTATTATAGTTAAAAATACTGTAATGTATACTTGAAATCTAAGAAAGGAGATCATAACACACACACACACACACACACTCAAGGCAGATATACTAATTAGTTGGTCAAAATCAGCATTTGTATATAATATTCACTACAAATACAATTTTTATGTGTCAATTATAGCTCAAGAAGCTATAAGTAAAATGGTAAGTGAATAAAACTAAATATAATAGTTCTGATCAATTCTAAAATTTCCAAGCATTATCTTGCCTCATTCTCGTTGGCTTTGGGGATGCTTAATGAAAAATGAAGAGAAAGCTGTTAAAATACTCATTTTACATTTTGTTTGTAGTTATAATCTAACTTGTTAGAAGACAATTTTTAAACTAAAATAGCTAAATAGTATTTTAGGCTTTTTGGCTCATATGAATCTGTTATTACTACTCACCTTTGTCTTACCAGGGATTGAACTCACAACCTCGCGCCTGCCAGGGCATGCGCTTAAGGCACTGAGCCAAACTCCCAGCCCTGGTTTTGTGAGGCAGGGTCGCACTATGTAGCTCAGGCCGGCCTTGCGCTCACGTTGTAGCCCAAGCCGGCCTCGAACTCACAACGCTCCGCCTACCTCAGCCTCCCGAGTGCTGGGATTAAAGGCGTGCGCCACCACGCCCGGCTTCACCTTTGTCTTTATAATGAGAATAATCATAACAATGCATAATGCTTGAGCATAATTGTGTTCCAACTAAATTTTATTTACAAAATGCAACTCCTGAGTTGTAGTCTATTAATCTCCAGAATGTAGAATATTTAAATTTATAATGTGGAGAAGTTTTAGATTATAAAAGTTTTCTAAGCCTTAGAAGAGCCTCTTTGTTACACAAATTTGTTTTCTAGATTCTGAGACCCTTGAGGATAAAGATGTTATATTCAACTCTGTGCCACTCTGATCTAGAAAAGATTATGCTTCTTGTTTCAACCTTAGTGACCTCCACAAACCCAACTTTGTGATGCTGTCTTTCAGTGAGCTAGCAGCAGGAGGTAGAAGAGAAGTTATTACCTCAACTTTGAGGTACATAAGGGAAATCTTGAAGGCTTACAGTGCACCTTACTGGATTATGAGTAACTCAGAGGAACTGTTTTCCTTGACTGGGCCCAGCAGTTTTTCAAAAGCATTAGCAACAATGCATGCTGGAAGTTTGAATAACTGCCCATTTCTAGTGCATCTACCATTCTATTGCATAATGAATATCTCCTCTATAGGGAGATGATTTGATAAAACTTCAAAATTTTATAGAACTGCTACAGAGTGCATTGACAATTCTAAAGCTTGCCACCAGATCTAATGTCTCTCAATGGCTGATAAATGAGACTCATCAAAAGTCCCATAGAAAACCTTTTTCTCTAGCCACAGTTAATATTCATGTATGGAAATACAGAGATGCTGATCTAACCCAGACTCCTAAACCTCCCATGATGAAAGATAAGCACTGATTCATAGATAAGTATTTCAAGTCTGGGATGAAAATATCTGACTGACATCTGCTAAGGGAGAACTCAACCAAATAGCACCCCTTTATTGGGAACAGGAAATTATATTTATACTAAGTGAAGCAATAACACCTAAAATAGGGACTGGATTCCTACACAAATCTGTAAACATACTATTGTGTTAATACTGAATTGTTTGCTACTGACTGCAAGGAAAGAGCTGGAATATGATGGTACCCCATGGCTGTGTGGCACAAACCTAAAGCCTTCATTGCCTCCAGGGTGGGAAGTAAGATATACATTAGGATGTTCATGGATACAAGGGTGCTGGGTTAGCACCGTGAGTCAGTCTCTGCACCTCTGTGTCATGTGACATCTGTGGGCCTGGTCAGCTTTTCACTGCGATGCTCATTTGGCTTCTTCTTTAGTCCCCAAATGGGACTTGAAGACTAATGGGAAGCACTGAATCTCTTCTACACACAAGGGGCTCTAAATGACAATGTAGAGGGATTTCATTCCTAAATTCAGAAGTAAACATGATGAGAAAAGCCATTCTACAGAACACACAAGAGTTGCACAGGTGGAACGGATGCCGGAGAATGGGTGTGGCCGACTGGATGGGGAAATAAGATGTGAGCTGTTAAGTATAAAATCTCAGGACACACTTTCCAAAGCCTTGCATGTTGACTTCTCATGAGAAACACAAGCGGGCTTTTGATACGATGGCCTAGACCTGATGTCAGGTGAGGAGTAGGGGATACAGAAAGCACAGTCACCATCAAACTTTTGCCACTGATTTGTCTCTTGCATGCTGGCTCACTCTCAAGTTGTCAGGTATGCTTCTTTTCCTATTTTTATTTGCCCTAAATTTACCCTGAAGAACATATTTCTTTTCCTACTTTTAATGAATAGGAAATCTTGCTACTGTTTATTCTTGTTCTGACCAACTCTTCACTTAGGGCAGAAAGAACCTAGGAGCCACCTCTAGAAGGACACTCCAGTGTCCCAAAAAAGATTATCAAAAGAAATAACAATTATCAAAGAGAATGTTGAGTGTACATTCCGGACAACTCTGCAGGTGTGTTTTCTGTCTTCCATGACCTACATTCTCAGATCAGTGCAGTGTCTGACTCTGACCAAAACATCGAAGTCTGACTGGTGCCCTGGTTCTCTGGAACAACCTAGTGGACAAAAGTGCTCGTTTCTCTGGCTATGCTACAGTACATTGGAATTCTTTTATTTTGCATGGTCCATGGTTGTTGTGGGCTGTTTCATATGCTCTTGCCCTCTTGTTGAGACTATCAAAACATGATTGTTCATTGAAAAATGGAACCCGACATTCCTGTGTCTCCTTTAGATCAGTCAGGACAGAATCAATACCTCTTCTTAGACTGAAGCAGTTATATGAAGATAGATCATTGGGTCTTCTACCCCACTTCAGAATAAAGCATCAAGCCAGGCATGGTGGTGCATACCTGTAATTCCAGCACTCAGAAGGCTGATGCAGGAGGATCATAGCAAGTTTGAGGAGCCTGGGCTGCACAATGAGCTCAAGGCCAACCTGAACTTCGTAGAAAGACCCTATCTCAAAAAGAAAAGGAGAAAAGAATGAAATGAAAAAGAAAGAAAAAAAATAAGGCATTGAAGTCTGGGAGGAATGAAATAGCATTCAAGAGATAAAAAGTAAACAGAGAGAAAAATTATAATTTCAAAAGTGAAAACAGGAGCTCCAGGACACAGAGCCTATTTGTTTGTTTGTTTGTTTATTTATTTTTCCTATTCCTCCAGAACAGTAAGCCTGAGCAATTCCCTTTCACCTACAAATGGGGTCAGCTATTCCCTTTTGGCCTATAAATGATCCTGATTGTATAGAACACTTTTCACCTGTAAACTAGATTTCCCTTAGGAACAGGCTGTTATTTTTGTATGGTGGGCCATCCTACCCCACTCACCAGACAAGGATCAAGTCTATAGATGAGTGACAGCAACGCTTTTAGAGACCCAGGGCCCAGATTGCATCCCAAAACCTACGTATTTATTGCAAACCACCAACACTGCAATTAAACCTGAAGACTGAAGTTTTAGTTTAGAAAAAACAGCTCATATGTTTGACTTGTGCTGACACAAAGCCTGCATGCCTGCTGCAGCACATGTGCTGTAGGTTTGCCATCACTGCTATAGATCCTCAAATTCCATAGACTTCTACCACCAAAAACACATAAGTATTCCCAGTTCCAAACTAGCACATCTCAGTTCTTTGAGGGCTTGCCCATGGTTCACTTGTGAGCGTGTCCTAAAATCTCTGCCCAATAAACTCTCCCTATGTCTTTTACTGATGCATCCTAAAAATGCTTTTTCTGAGATGGAGTCAGCAAACTCAAGCTTATTCTACAAAATAGTGGTTATGGTTTATTGGTCCTTATTGTAGCAACAGGGACCTTCTCAGATCCAGCCTAGTGACACATAGATGTTAGATGTCAAAAGTGCTGACTTCATGGTGAGTTGCGGCTTACAACATGGAGAAATGAATTTACAAGTCAAAGGAGGAACTTGGGAGAGTTTTATTGGAAATGAGGAGAAGAATAGCTCCTGGTCTTCCAGGAGAGGTCTCAAATGGTTGTCCACTGATGCTTTTTGTCATGGGTAATTTACACAGCAAAGTCACAATGGGGCTACAATACGGGTCAAATGACAATCAGCCTATCAGATTATAAGCATAGCCACTTAGCTAGTATTGATCCAATAGGGAACAGTGTCCTGTAGCAAGTGTACATAGAAAGATCAAAGGAATTCTTAGAATAAGAGGAGAGTATGGGTCCAGGTGTTCTGGTCACTCACTTATTTGCCTGATGCTTAGCTAGGCCCCCTGGACCAGGTGGTGCTAATTTAGTATAATCTCTACTGTTTATGTCCAGGGAGATGTGCAGGCCTGGCTATTGCATCTCTATCCTAAGCCTGGCTCTCTTCAGATTTGCTTCCTGCCACAATTCTGATGTCTTTCTTTTTCGTGCTGACTTCTTTCAGAGCAAAATCCCTCTCTGAGTGTATATTACTTTCTACCTAAACTTAGCTCTGTATGATAATATTGACATAGGGGAAATAAGCATAACTCCTAACCCGCTAGATATCAGATATGCTGAGTTCATGTTCTCTGAAAATGAAGAATGAATTCTAAGGAGCAACAGAGGTTAAGAGTAGAAAAATGTATTGAGAAAGATAGTGCCTGAGTTTTGGTGTGTTCATATCTTCTGCATGCCCTCCCACAAGGGCCCAACTCTGTAAGATTACCCATTAATTTCTGTCTAATTTAGTTGCCTCTAACGATGTGAGTAGGTGAAGCCAGTGCCAGTAGGAACTGGGAGAGTCTCATCTGACTGTGATTTCTTTAACTTATTTATATTTTTGCCTGATTGAAAATGGACCCATGATTGCCCAATATTCTGATCTTTAAAGGAGCATTTAAAATAATTATATCTCAATTTGAAATCTTAGGTTTTTAAAATTTGGCAATGCATTTTTTAAAAGAGTTAAAGTCAAACAAAGTCAATATAGTCTGTGAGACACACATGGTGGCCTAATCAAATAAAGCTACTTCATAACTGGTTCATTCACTCTCAACTTCTCAATGTATTTAAATACTATTTCCCTTAAACAACCTCATACAGTTATACTCAAAAACATTATGTATTTTTCTGATCTTACATCAATTACAAGGTGGCACAGAAAGTAGAGGAAATGAAGGAAGGAGAAAAAGAATGAAAATCAAAGTGAGCATTGTTTATGAACAAACAGTCAGAAACAACTGATTGCTTTTCAAGAATGTGTTGCCCTTTTGTAGTTTAACCAGCAAGGTAGAAGAAAAGTGTCTTAGTTATTATTTTTTTCATTACTGGGACAAAATAACTGGCACTCAAAGTTAAAAATGGAAAGGTTTACTTAACTCACAGTTTGTAGAGGCTTCAGTCCATATCAACTGGCTCAAAAGCAGGGTGGCACATGGCAGAGAGGCAACAGTTCATGGTGGTGGAAGACAGAAAAAGCAACAACAGACAAAAGAGGAGGGGCACGCCTCTTTCCCCCTCTCATATTGTATATAGGATACATACTCTAGAGTGGATGTAGCACTCACATATCCAATTCAGCACTAGACAATGAACTAGTCACAAACTCTAGACTTAGCCACCTTTGAAAAGTCCTTCCCTCATGACCACATGAGGCTTTAGGGGACATCCAGACACAAACTATAATATTCTGCCTGTTATGGATTAAAAACTGGTGGTCATCTTAACACCAGCTGAATTACATCAGCATGGTGCAGAGTATAAATGGCCCACCTGAGAAAAGTTGCCAGCATAAATAGAGACATGGAGAAGATGAGTGAGGTGTTGTGCATTTTCCTAAGTGTTGCTGTTTCAAGCCATTTATTCTCCTGGAGGAGCTTGTCTTGCTGGCTTCCCCAATATGAATTCAGCCATTATTGTTGGAGGATCTCGGGACCCTGTCGCTGAGAGTGGCTATGGTTCACTTCGGGGGAGCTCTGCGCCTTACATTGAGCATTACTTCCTGACTCCAGAGGGGAAGATGTGTGCTGAAGACGCTTGTCACGCTGGGCTTCCTGATCTGTTCTCTCCATTGGAGAAGCTCAGGACCTCATTGCTGCTGAGGATGGCTGTGGTACTTTTCAGAGGAGCTCTGGTCCTTGTTCTGAGTGTGACTTCTTGGCTCCAGTGTAGAACCCTCAAGCTACTGGCACAGCTCCTTCACCCTGCTGGCATAGACTTTCTAGCTTCCACTGTTGACCTTTGGCCTTCCCAGCACAGATCTATAAAATAGATTGGCATGAGTCCTTATCATGGACTCTTAGATTTCCAGTTGGATTTGTGGGAGGCATTGTCATGGGCTCTGCATCTTTAGCTGGACTCATGCAAGACATTGCTGTGAGATCCAAACCTGTGGCTCAATATTCCAGGTCTTCAGTGTTGTGGACAGATTTTCCTGCACTTTCTTGTGTGTAGCTCTGGGTGACTATCACAAAACAGTATTATAAATTCTGTGTCCTGTATGCAGTTGTTCTTCCTGTAACCCCTGACTACAACACCACCCCTGTGCCCCCAAAGATTCATGCATATCTCTTTATGGGAAAGGCATGTAATCTGTTTCTAAGAGTCGCAAAAGTCCTAAGAGTTTCAGCATTGCTGAAAAGTCCAAGTCTAAAGTTTCCTCCAAGATGTAAGGCAAACTCTTAGCTGTGAGCCCCTGTACAAATAAAAGTTAAATACTTCAAACATTCAATGGCACAAAATAAACATTTCCATTCCAAAAGTTACAAATGGGATACAAACTATAGGAACCAAAACAAGTTCAAAATACAGTAGGGCAAACATTAAATGTGGTAGCTCCATGTGCAGCATCTGAGGCAATCTGTGGCTAGCCGTGAGCTCCAAATGCCTTGGGTGGCCATGCCCCTATGGCACATCTGATTGTTGAAGCTCCCTTAGATTCTATCTTTGGCTGGCTTTGCTCCCTTCTTGCAGATTTCCTTACATGATCTTGTCTTCTCCAAACTTCAGGGTTCTGCACTGCACCTTTGGCTTCATACAGTTTCACACACTGCCCTCTCAGGGGCACACTGGCTGACCTCCTGGACCTTCTGAAATCTGGGTAGAAGCCTTCTGAACCCCACAAGGCTTATATTCTGCATGTGCCTAAAACCAGCACTATGTGGATAATGCCAAGGTCTGCTTCCACTTGCAGTAAACAGGCTTTACTCTCTCTTGGCTGTAGGGGTCAAGTGCCTGGATTGCTGGGCACTCTGAATCCAATTCAGAGGAAAAAATTCCCTATGCTGCCACCATTCTGGAACATGGTGCTCTGAAGCCTTCTTCTCAAAACAAAGTCTTTCACTTTTGCAATTTTGAGACTGCAAGGAAGGAGCCTTGCTATTTCTTTTGATGCTCTCAGGCCATTTTTTTTTCTGTTTTCTTATTCCTTCTCAGCAATCAAGATCTCATTTGTTCTACCTTTGCAATCCATAGCTTTACTGGAGATTCCTTTGTGACCAAATTTTCAATATTTTAAATTGTTCTTCTGGGTGCTTTGCTCTTGATCCTCAACATAAATCTGGATAAAATCTCCCATGCCACTGAGTCAACATTCTCTTGCCTTGAAATTTCTTTTGCCAGATTAATTAGTCTTCCATCCTTAATCTCAGTCTCAGGCAAAGTCTCTGGGCAGGAGAAAAATGCAGACAAAATTTCTGCAAAATTATAACACACATTGTCTGGAGTCCAGCAGCCAATGCAATCCTTCTTCTAGTAGAAACCTCCTGAACCAGGTCTTTATGGGCTTTCTGGTCTTCTGAGCTCTGACCAGAATCTCCCATACAGAACAGGCTAAGGCATGCCAGTTCAACTCTTTCAGGTGACATCTTTGACTCTTTCCAAACTCTTCCCACAAACCATTCCCAAAAGCTCTTGAACCACATGGTCAGGTATAGTCACAGCAATGATCCCATTTCCTGTACCAAATTCTTAGTTATTTTTCTCTCATATCTGGGACGAAATACTCAACACCCAAGTTAAGGAAGGAAAAGTTTATTTAGCTCACACTTTATGGAGGCTTCAGTCTGTAATCAGCTGGCTCCAAGTCAGGGTGGCATGGCAGAGGGGCAACATTTCATGGTGCTGCAAGATAGCAAAAGCAACAAGAGCAGAAAAAGGACAAAACAAGTCTCTTCCTTCCTTATATTGTATGCAGACTACCTTCTCTAAAGAGGGTATAGCATTCACATCATAAATCTTAGCACTAAACAATGAACGAATCACCAACTCTAGACTGAACTACCTTGAAAAATATCCCCTCCCACATTCCATGACTGCATGAGGCTTTGGGGGCACATCCAGACACAAACTATAACAACCATCAAGGCAGTAAAGAAAGAAATCTAATGTCAGTAGTGATTTCCCAGGATTAAAGATGTTATAAAAAGAATTATAGACTTATTATCTGAATTATTTGCCCTGAAGTAGTTTGTACAGTCACATTATATGTGCATGTATAGTGTATCTGTGTAACATATGGTAATTTTCATGTATTATGTATAAAGGTACCAAGGGAGAATTAGGAGGAACTTTTCAACTCAACTTTCAATCATATATGCATGATATATTTAATTTTTTCAAAATGATAAAAATAGAAGTAAATTATTGAAATAAAAATTCCTAACAGTGCTTTTAGATACTTATAAATCTGTGGCTTAATAAGGAATTGGAGTAAGAGAAGATGGCAATGAAGAAACTGCTAGTTCAGCACATAGAGAAAAATGAACATGGAAGAGAAGTTAACGGACACAAATAATGGAATAGGAAATTCAAAATAATAGAGTTTTTCTGAAAGAAAGAATAGAGAATTGGGAAGGAGCAAGATTTAAATTGAAGTTTGCGGGGAGTCCTGCAAAATGGCCGACCTGATGACTCCACCATAGGGAGGCTCCCTGGAATATACCTCCCAAATGCTGGAATACAAAATAATACAATAACAGAAA
>RJWM01021321.1:0-35578 GCA_004363535.1 Dasyprocta punctata | reverse complement strand
CAGAAAACTTCCCAAGCATGGGAACAGGAAGAGACTTTCAGATAACTGAAGCATATAGAACTCCAGCTAAATTTGACCAAAACAGGCCTACACCCAGACATATAATAATCAAGATTCCAGAAATCCAACACAAAAACATAATATTAAAAGCTGTTAGAGAAAAGAGACAGATTACCTACAAAGGAAGGCCCATCAGAATAACGACAGACTTCTCAACACAAATCATCAGGTCAAGAAGAGCTTGGAGTGAAATATTTCAAGCCCTGAAGGAAAATAACTTCCAACCCAGATTAATGTACCCTGCAAAATTATCTTCTAAAATCAATGGAGAAACAAGATACTTCCATGACAAAGAACAACTAAAGGAATTTATGACAACCAAGCCAACCCTACAAAGTATACTGAAGGACATTCTAGAGAGAGATAAAGTCCACTGCTCCAGAAATAGCGACAGAGAGATACCACCAAGCAGGACAGACAAATGAACAATCCATCAATGGGATTTAAGTCCAGTATTGTTTTCAATGAGCTGTTTAGTTTAATCCTATTCTACCTCGACTAGCCTATCTTTATCATAAATGATGACAAAGACAACTATTGCAAAGATAACAAAATTTATAAGGATAGCCTTCAGTGATATATGATCACCTTGCTGCAAAACCAGGTATTACTTTCGCTGCTCTATTCTGAGGGATTTTAACCTAACTTAGTATGATTGTGTTATAACAGATGATATAGGCAACTGCCTTGAAGCTAACATGAGGCATTATAGAAATCTACGTTGCATTACTATGTATTGCCTCCATTACCTTATTTGTTATTGCTTTTATTCAGTACTATTTTGTTCGACTATATTTGGCCAATTGGTAAGGGCATTTAGATTGAAGACAATAAGAGGTACTACAAGGGGAACCGAGGAAGGAAAGTATGGAAAAAAGACATAGTCTTATATAAGGGTACTCATAAGATAGTTTAAAAGTCTATACTACTAAATGCATTAAATGGTGAGAGAGAACAGTTGATATTCATAAGATCAGATCAATACTAAGTGTCTTTACCTGTCAATCTGAACAGTCCCCTTAATGGTAACAATATACAATGTTGCAACCACTGTAAAATTCCAACCATCTAAACTCCTAAATCTATAATTTTACAGTATCAGATATGTTGTTGTTGTTTGTTAATCTCTTTAGTTTTTTGTTTCTCTTATGTACGACCATTCTTTTATCCTTTATTGGTTTCACTCTGAACTATTTCACTTGATTATATTAGACCCGATGTTATGGGTAGTTATTTCAATGATAACAAGAGGTATTCTAAGGGGAAAGGAAGGAAGAAAGAGAAAAGGAAAAAGACATAAATTTATAAATATACATAAATAAGAGTTTAAAAAGTTGTATTATTAAATACAATAGCTATTGAAAAAGAAAATATACTTCAATTGATAAATCTTACATGTCTGTATCTGTCAATATGATCAACCCCTATGAAGGTAACGATATGCAATATTGTAACTACTGTCAAACTTCAACCACCTCAGTGTGTAAACCTACAATGTTATCGTATCAGATCTGTTGTTGTTTGTCTGTCTTTTTTGATTTTTGTTTCTATCTTCTGTATCTATTTTCTGTTCAATAAAAAAAATAGAAAACAATACTGGACTCAAATCCCAATGATGGATTATTCAGTTGTCTTCCCTGCTCGGTGATATCCCTCTGCCACTGTTTCTGGAGTTGTGGACATTTTATCTCTCTCTAAAATGTCCTTCAGTATTTTTTGTAGGGTTGGCTTAGTGGTCATAAATTCCTTCATTTGTTCTTTGTCATGGAAGTATCTTGTTTCTCCGTTGATTTTGAAAGATAGTTTTGCAGGGTACATCAATCTGGGTTGGAAGTTGTTTTCTTTTAGGGCTTGAAATACTTCACTCCAAGTTCTTCTTGACCTAATGGTTTGTGTTGAGAAGTCTGTCATGATTCTGATGGGTTTTCCTTTGTAGGTGATCTGGTTTTTTTTCTCTAATAGCTTTTAATATTCTGTTTTTGTGTTGAATTTCTGGGATCTTGATTATTATATGTCTTGGTGTAGGTATATTTTGGTTATGGTTAGCTGGAGTTCTACATGCTTCACTTATCTGAAAGTCACTTCCTGTTGCCATGCTTGGAAAGTTTCCTTAAATTATTTCTGTAAACAGGCTTTTAATTTGATTTTTATTGACCCCTGCTTTTTCACGCACACCTTTTATTCTTAAGTTATGTTTCTTTGGGTTGTCTTGCAGCTGTTGTATTGGGGTTTTGTTTTTGTTTGTTTGTTTGTTTGCTTTTGGTTTTGTTTTGTTTTGGTTTGGTTTGGTTTGGTTTGGTTTGGTTTGGTTTTGTATTTTTTTGTTTTTTGTTTTTTGTTTTTTGTTTTTTGTTTTCAGCACCAGGGATCGAACTCACAGCCTTATGCCTGCCAGACAGGCACTTAAGCCACTGAGCCAAACTCCCAGCCCTTGCCATTGTATTGTTACTTCCAGGTTTCTTGTTATTTTTAAGACATCTTTCCTTTCATGATCACAAGCTGCAAACCTGTCTTCACGGTTTAAAAGTCTATCTTTAGTTTCCTTCATGTGGTTTTGCCAACTTTCATTGGAGTTTTTGATTTCCTGGTTACCTCTTTGAATCTGTTTCATGTATTCTAAACCTTTTTTGTATTGTTCATTCCAGGTTTCCCTCATTTTCCTATGCACCATTTTTTCATCTATGTCTCCTTTAGAGATGCCTAGCAATTCTTTTATCATGTTTTTTGTTTCTTATTTTAGTTGGGTTAGTATCCCTGTTCTAATTTCTTTTATAGCCTCATGAAATTGTTTCTTTACTTCAGTTGTCATCACCTCAGAGACTTTAATTGTGGGGCTCCCGATCTCTTCTGCATTTGCTTCTCCTGGATTTGTTCTGCTTGGATTGGAGGCCAGAGACTGCCTTTTGCTTCTTTGTCTTGACATATTCCTGGGTTGTTCTGGACAAGTGTGTACCTGGGATCTTGGTATTCTTGCATTGTCTGTAATTTCTCTAAGGTTAGACTTGTTCGTCTAGCCAGTGCTGACTGTGGATATCTGATGGTTACCACTAGGTGCGCTGTTACAGTGCTGTCTGCTGCCTTTCCCCAGCCTGCCTCAGCTCCCCAATGTCTGGCACAGTGTGCAGAGGCGTGGCCGCCACCTGGGATGGGCCAGTTATCCGCAAATCTTCCACTATCACCCCTAGGGTGCGCATGGAGCCACGGTCTCCAGACGGAGTTGGTCACCTGCCAGGACCCTCCAGGGCTCGGTCAGAGCAATTTCCATGGGACTGTGCCCAACTAGGAGTGGCTCCAGCCCCAAAATGGCTGCCAGTCCCTCACTCTCCCTTGCGAAAGGTTGGGGTTTGCTGCACTCACCGTCAGCCAGTGCAGTCCTCCAGGTCCACTTCCCCTGTCCACTGCCACTCCCCTCCAAAGCTGCCCACCCCGGGCAGAGGCCTCCAGGGTCACCACCACCGCCAAGGCCACAGCACTTTGATCGTCTGTCCCCAGGTTCCAGCAACTCCTTTCACAGAATGGGTCTGGCTCCAGGCAGAGGCACAGCCAGCCCCCCTGTTTGAGTGTTTCTTTTTACTCTTTCTGTGGGCTTCAATTCTCGCTTTAGATTCTTCCTGGGCCCATAGGGCCCGCCTCCCTCCTTCTTGTCTTCCCCATGTTGCTATATTCCAGTATCTGAATGGTATCTTTCAGGAAGGCCACTTACCCTGCTGTTTACCATTCTGCCATCTTGTCGAGAATCCCCCTAATTTCTTCTTTAATTTCTTCTGTGACCCATTGATTGTCCAGTAGGGTGCTATTTAATTTCCATATGTTGATGAAGTTCTTGTGGTTTCCTTTGGCATGGATTTCCAATTTTGTTGCACTGCAGTCTGATAGTATGCATGGGATAACTTCAATTCCATTTACTTAAGCTTCTTCTATGAGCCAGTATATGGTCTATTTTGGAGAATGTCCCATGTGCAGCAGAGAAGAATGTGTATCCTGATGTTGTGGGTGGAAGACTCTATAGACATCTACTAAATCCACTTGACCAAAAGTTTGATTTAGTTCTAATATTTCATTATTGATTTTTTTGTCTAGTTGATCTGTCTTTTTGTGACAGTGGGGTATTGAGGTTTCCTAACACAATTGTATTTTGGTTTATTTGATTTTTCATGTCCATTAATAATTGTTTTATATAACTGGGTGCACTAATATTTGTTGCATATGTATGTATGATTATTATGTCTTCCTCTCAGATTGTTTCCTTTACCAGAATGTAGTGACTTTCTTTATCTCTCTTAATCAGTCTTCACTTGAAATTCACTTTATCTGCAGATAGAATAGCAACCGTTGCTTTTTTTTCTGAATTCCTGTTGCATGGAGTATTGTTTTCCATTCTTTGACTTTCAGTCTATGAGTTTCTTTTTTAATTAAATGTGTTTCTTGTATATAGCATATTGTTGGATCTTGCTTCTTGATCCATTCTGCCAGTTTGTGTCTTTTGACAGGTGAATTGAGACCATTAACATTAATGGTTAAAACTGATATGTATTGACTTAGCCTTGTCATGTTATTTTCCCATTATTGGCACCCCCTTTTTTTTTTCTTTTTCCCTTCCCTCTAATTGTTTGCCTTTTATGGTGCATTCCTTCTGTTGGGGGTTCATGGAGTTGTAGTCCATATTATCTCTTTCTAAAATGTCCTTCAGAACATTTTGGAGTGCTGGTTTTGTGGTCATAAATTTCCTCAGATGTTCTTTGTCATGAAAGTATCTTATTTCTCCATCTATTTTGAAAGATAGTTTTGCAGGATACATCAGTCTGGGTTGAAAGTTGTTTTCCTTTAGAACTTGGAGTACTTCACTCCAAGCTCTCCTTGACTTGAGAGTTTGTGCTGAGAAGTCAGCTGTAATTCTGATGGATTTTCCTTTATAAGTGATTTGTTTCTTTTCTCTAACAGTTTTTAAAATTCTATTCTTATGTTGAATTTCTGGAATCTTAACTATGATATGCCTGGATGTAGATTTTATTTTTGCTCATTGCTAATTGGAGTTCTATATGCCTTACTTATTTGTATGTCAAATTCTTTTTCTCTACCAGGAAAGTTTTCTATCATGATGTCTATGAACATTAGCTTACTACTAATGAACATAGATGAAAAAATTCTCAGTGAGATACTGGCAAATATCTATGTTCATTAGGGAGATTGGCTTGTACTTCTCTTTCTCGTTTGGGTCCTTCTGTGGTTCTGGCATCAGGGTAGTGCGTGCTTCCAGAAATGATTTTGGGAGTACTGCTTACCTTTCAATTTCATTAAAGAGTTTGAGAAGCAGTAGTATGAGGTCTTTAAATTTCTTGTAGAATTCAGCACTGAGGACTTCTGGGAAGATGGCGGAGTAGTAAGTAGCAGAGAAAACAATCTCTCTGAGAGATACCATCTAGACACAGGAATATACCATTGTGAGGAAGACAAGAAGGAAGGAAGTGGGTCCCTTGGACCCATGAATAGTCTGAAGTCTGAATTGAAGCCCACAGAGAGAATAAAAAGAAAAACTTCAATGAAGAAGAAGGTGGTAGCAGCCAGGCATGGTGGTGCATGCCTTTAATCCCAGCACTCGGGAGGCTGAGGTAGGAGAAGCGTTGTGAGTTCGAGGCCTGCTTGGGCTACAACGTGAGTGCAAGGCCGGCCTGAGCTACATAGTGCGACCCTGCCTCAAAAAAAACTAGGGCTGGGAGTTTGGCTCAGTGGCTTAAGCTCCTGTCTGGCAGGTGTGAGGCTGTGAGTTCGATCCCCAGTGCCACAAAAAAAAAAAAGAAGAAGAAGAAGAAGAAGGTGGTAGCTGGTGGTGCCTTTACCTGGAGCCAGACTCATTGAGCTGTTGGAAACTTGTGGGGAGTGGTCATGGTGTCAGTGGCAGCTGGTGACCCCAGGGATCTCTGCAGAGAGACTCAGCAGAATGTAGCAAATCATCAAACTAATATAACATGTTATATTAGTTTGATGATTTACTACATTAAATACCCAAGGTATAAATAAAATATAGATAATAAGGAGTAGGGAGATAGATTTTTCTCATATGATAAGGGGATTAGTAATGAAAGGAGAGAGAGGAAGGAGAAAGTGTTAAAATTTTAAAATGTGTCATGTACATGTACAAAATCCTCATAAGGGATCTAATTATTATATACTGAAAACATGTACTACTCAGGCGTGGTGGCACATGCCTTTAATCCCAGCACTCAGGAGGCTGAGACAGGAGGATCATTGCAAGTTTGAGACCAGCCTGGGCTATGAAGTGAGTTCAAGGCCAGCCTGAACTGCACAGTGAGACCCTGTCTCAAAAAATAAGGCCGGGGATTTAGCTCAATAGCGTTAAGCACCTACCTGGAGGGCACAAGTTTGTGAGTTCGATCCCCAGTACCAAAAAAAAAAAAAAGAAAGAAAGAAAGAAAGAAAAGAAAAGAAAAGATGTACTAACAAAAAATAAAAATTGAAGAAATAAGACCCGAGTGCTTTGCATCAGGACAATAGGAAAAATGGCTTAAGAACATCAGGATTCTGTAGGATGCACCATTTGCAGGCTTAAGAATCTAAGACTGAAAGAGCTATTATCGGTTTGTTTTTTCTTGCAAGACAGAATCTTTTCTGTGTATGCCTTGTACTCCGAGTAGCTGCTCTGAAGATAATGACACGCGTTACATTAACTCTTGTTATTTTGTATTATTTTAGGTTTTTTTTTCATAAAGTAAAAAAAAAGCTGAAAGATTTTATTTTAAGGATAGAGAACCAGGGCAAACTGCTCAAGTAGACCCACATAGGGAATTATTGCCCTGGAATTTGTTCCACTGTGCTCAGCCATCCATCCAGGCACTTGTAGGCCCCTGCAGCCATAATGCAAGGAAGCTACTACATGAGCTGGTGACTGTCTTTAATGTCGTTCAGATGGAGCTGGCTCTACAAGCACGCAGGATGAAAGAATTATGAGATCATGGAGGCTTCCATTCATATTTCAAAGAAAGTTTGTAAGGTCAGACTGTGTGTCCTGAGAAGGAAATGTGTGATGCTATGAGACAGAGCAGCTGAATATTCAGTGAAGCCATGGAAAATCAGACATGCCAGGAGATCTGAAGGCAGTGAGCAAAACCAGCCCAAGAGAGAAACCAGGAGGGCTGCTGCCACCAGCAATGCCATAAAGTCAGGGCTGCCACAGCTGTTCTGAGCTCACATTTTTGCCCTCAGTGCTGGAGATGGAGATACAGGATTTAATGTTTGACCTGCTAGGTTTTGATATTGTTTTTGCCTAAATTCTTTCAATCCCATTTCTCCCTTTTGTTTTGTTGTTGTTGTTGTTGTTGCTGCTGCTGCTGCTGCTGCTTCTACTGTTGCTGTTTTTACTAGTACATTTTTGCAGTACACCATGATTATATTCATTGCCAAAAGTTTATACATGTATATAATAGACCTTGACCCTTTTTATAACCCCTTCCCCACTCCTTTCTCATTCCTACCTCTATCACTTGGCCCCATTCCTTTTTTCAAAAGATCTATTTCACTCTCCTATTATCTTTAATTTTGCTGTTTAATTTATTTATTTTTAAATTTCTCATACAAAAGAACACATGCAATATTTAAACTTGTGTGTCTGAGTTATTTCATTTAACATTATAGTCTCACAGTGCATGTATTTTCCTGCTAATGGCTGAAGTTTGTCCTTTTTTATAGCAGAGCAATACTCCATTGCATATATGTGCCAGATTTTCTTTGTCCATTCATCTCTTGATGGACATGTAGGCCATATTCAAGATTTATGAGTAGAAATGCTTTACTCTGTATGATTGTATGTTGACAGTGTTTTACTTCTTTTTGACATTACAAGGGCTCACAAGTAAGAGTTTGCTTTAAGTCTCAGAGAAAACTTTGGATTTGGATTTTTCAATAATGTTAGAACTGTTAAAACTTCAGCTACTCTTAAAGATGGACTAAATGCACTTTGCATAAAGAAATGCAAATGAGTCTTTTCGAGGCCAGGAGAAGAGTCTTATAGTTTAGATCTAAATTGGCCCCCAAAGTCTCATGTATTTGGAAGGTAGATTGTGAGGGCACCATAGTTGACTTGCAATTATAAGGCAGAGTCTAGACCAGTGATGGTGAACCTTTTAGAGACCAAGTGTCCAAACTGCAACCCCAAACCCACTTATTTATTGCAAAATACCAACATTGCAATTAAAACTGATACTGAGGTTTTAGTTTAGAAAAATCAACTCACATATTAACACCCTTTATCTTAAAATAAAAACACAATAGCAAAGATTTCAGTGATGCAACAGCTTTTCATTGAAAGGTAAAAGTTTGCATTCGGCATGCTTTTGCACAATTAATATGATCTTTGCTGTTTTATACATGCTGATAATTTGTCAAACATTGGTTCATACTTCATTAGTTTGAGAGCAGCACACACAGTACTCAGGTCATCTGTTAGTCTGTTTCTTGTATCAGATTTGACATAATTCAAAGCTGAAAACACCTGCTGACTAGCATAAGCTGATCCAAACAAAGTAAGAAGAGCAATCCCAAGTGCTTTCATTGATTTAAAATTATTTGAAAGAAAATTTCACAGTTTAAGGATTGCACTTTCCGAACTATCAACAGTGCTTTCCTTTGTCCTCCCTTCACATGCTATCTTTTCAAGTGTTGCATGCAAATCATAGAATTTGTTTTTCCAGATAGAACTTTCTTGAAATTCAAATAGCTTTATTTCCATATTTCCAAAATCTAAGCAGGGAAAGCAAGACAGTTCAAGTTCTTCAAATTTGGCTTTATCTAGAGTCCTTAAAAATGACAGGGTTTGCCTCCATCTTGAAGAACTACAAAACTCTGTTACCATACTAAAATCCTACTTTGCAGTTGCTAAAAATTCCTTGTATTTTCGTGATGGCTAGTAGGATTGTCTGCAAATTTTGTAGAATTTTCTAAATGCATTTTTGCATTTCAAAAATGTTTTACTTGCCCTCTCTTTCCAAAACTTGCAATTTTCTCTCAAATCCTTTCTGCTCTTTTCCCTACACCTATAGTTTTTTTGTTCAGTACATTGAAGTGTGGTGTAAAATCACCATTTTTTTTTTCATTTTAATTTAAAGATAGTAAAATCCCACAAAACAAAACAGAACAAAGTCAGTCAAAACAAAGCAGTAGAATTGGTACAGAACTTCAAAGCAGGATACTAGGAAAACAATAGCTACTATAGTTTATCTTGTTATCTTCACAATAGTTGTCCATTCCATCAAACCAAAAACAAACCAAAAACAAAACAGAATAAAACCAATCAAAGCAGAATACTGAATAAAGCAAAACAAATAACTAGAATAAAGCAAAAACAGTGAGAACAATATTAGGCCTCAAAGACTAGAAAGAAGGAAATCCCCCATATTTGCTACATTGCATACTATTATCCTCCTAAGAGATGCTTAGACTGCTGGCCCCAGGCCTGCAAAATCCACCAAACAATACAAGCATTTAATTGCTTTATGTACCTTAGTTGTTATCAACTTAGCTGGTTCTCTGAACCAGCAGGTTGCTTACAGTGGCAGAGGGGGTGGGAGGCAGTGATTCTCAGCCTGTGCACCAGTAGGCTATGGGAGGCGCCGATCTTTCTCTTCCTGGAATCCACACCACTCACACCACTTACCAGGAAGGCTGGATAGTTGTCTTCTGGTTGAATCCTCCCTGAGCCCAGCATGGCAGGTTCTCAGGAGGCTCTGATTTTTCTCCTAATTCACCAATTTTGTAACATCTCTGAGGATATCATCTAATTTTTTGCTGCTTTCCCTGGCACAAAGAGCTCCTTCATGTATAGTACAATGCAACTGAATGACTGGATGTTTTGCTTCTTTAACAAAGAACTGTATGAAATCATATGATGTCCCACCATGTAAGGGACCCCATCATAAGTAATTGAAACAACTTTTTCTGGCCTTATGTCTTGTGACAAAAAAGCCTCTATCACAGCACTGTATGTAGCTATCCGTTGTGTTCTTGCATGCAGAGACATCAGTTTCACCAGTTCTTCTCTCATGATGTCACCAACAGCTAATGTGAAATACTGCTATCCTTGCATTATTCTTTATATCTTTACAAGATATACTAATGTGAAGATAACAAGATATACTATTTTTTGGTACTGGGGATCAAACTCATGACCTCGCACTTGCCATGTACAAGACTCAATCTTTATCAGTATTTCTGCTAAGTGTCATCTCAGATATGCATTGTATAATTTTATCCTTATTTGGAAAATCATGGAAAAAGGAATTATTCCTAGACAACATGGTCATTTTTATAAAATCCCCATTAGAAATGGGATTCCCATATTTTGCTATGCACAGTGAAATTTGAAAGCTGGGGGCTGTTGGATGATTTGTTTTAGGGAGATAGTTGTGAAAATTAAAATACAAGAAATCTAGTATCAGGGTTGGGGATTTAGCTCAGTGGCATAAGCACCTGACTGGCAAGTGCGAGGTCATGAGTTTGATCCCCAGTACCAAAAAAAAAAAAAGAAGAAGAAAGAAAGAAAGAAAAAAATCTAGTATCTTAGATAACATTTCCTCAATTTTCCTTCAAGAAACACTTTCCTTTCAGTTTCACCAAGTTTGGCAACATTTTTGTGGTTGATGTCAAAGTGCCATCTGATACTCAGTGTGTGACACACAACATTTTCGCTACACAGCAAACATAACACTTTTGTATTGTGTTCAGTCACTCCAAATGACTCTATCCAGGCCTCTTGGAGTGATCTTCCACCATCTGTATTCAGTTTTGCTTTTTTGCTGTAGTCCCTTTTTGGTGTTCAAGACTTGGAGTCTACAAAAATACAGTTTTTTTTAAATGAAGCTCCCAAATTTTTCCCTATACCAAAAACAGCTAATACTGTTAGTAAACACTAAGTAATTGGATATTTCCTGAGTCAACAATCTGCAGCAGTGATCCTCACCTGGAGACCCTCTGGAATTTGCTGACCAACAGTGCAAGGGGGGCAGTGTTCCACTGACCACCAGCTTTTGGCCTGCTCTACAAAAGGCATCTGAGTGTATTTCCTACCTTTTGGGGGCTTTTGCTAAAATCATAGCCAGTCAAAACAAATATAATATAATATAATATAATATAATATAATATATGAATATAATAGAATATAAATATTATTGCTCTTGTTTTAATAAATTCCTCTCAAACAACTAAATATGATGCTGCTGATTCAAATATGCCAGACAGTGCAATATTAAAGCAATCTCAGTCCTTTAATTTACAACATCTCTTTGCTAAATCTCAGATATTCAATTTTTCACAAGAAAACTAACACCTAAAATCTCATGTTAATAAAAATAAATGTGTTAAAACTCACATTCAGTAACTGGCAAAACACTGACCGCCCATACAAAAGCTTGAATAAATGAGCTGTGGTTCGTGACATCATTGCCTGGCACCGCTGCTCCTTTGTGCACATGTGCATGACCCCTGTGTGCACCATTATCTGATGGTTGTCTGCTGGGATGATGCTGGGGCGACTTAGCTGACATGCCAACAGAGAATGCTCAGTGCGCCCACTGCGGCACATGTATCATAGGTTTGCCACCACTGGCCTAGACAGAAGAGGCAAGTTGTTGGTGTTGTTGGTCTAGACAGAAGAGGCAATTGTTGCTGGTGTATATCCACCTTCCCAGCTCCTCCCGTTAGTCTCTGCTTCCTCTCCACAGTTGTCCTATGCACTGAGCCTTCCATTGTGCCTCAAACCAGACAAAAACGTGAACTTCTAAAATGTGAGCCAAAATAAGTCTTTCTTCTTTTAAGTTGCAGGTGTGAATGACTGTGACCCACCAGTGAAAAGGTGACTAAGTAGGCAGGCCAGTGCTCACACAGATTCTAAGAATGGGGCTCTGCCTTACAAAGGACTCACATCAGAGGAAACTACTGAAATTCACAGGAATTTCCTTCCTCCAAAAAAGAGGTGAGCAGAGTTTTCATTCTGACCCTGGCCTCTAACTGCATTTCTCAAAATGCACCTTTGACTAGAGTTGCCAGAAATAGAGGGCACCTCATAAATGGTGCATGATTTGGAGAGATAAGTGTGTCCCAAATATTTACCCAGAAAAACAAAACAGTACAGTCTGGATTTCTAGATTTCTCTAGTTCTATATTTCAAGGGCTTTTTTTTTGTTTGAGGAGGGGGTCTCACTGTGCAGTTCACTAGTTCAGGTTGGAGTTGGACTCATTGTGTAGTCCAGGCTGGCCTCAAACTTGGGGTGATCCTCCTGCCCCAGTTTCCCAAGTGCTGGAATTACAGGCATGTGCCACTATGCCCGGCCTCAAGGGTCATTCTTGTACTAAAACGTTACCTGTTTTTTGTTATTGTTTTTGGCGGGTTTTTTGTTTGTTTGTTTGTTTGTTTTTTACTTAACTATGTCAGCGAAAGAAGCATGAAGCCACCTAGGGCTAAGCCAGTTCAGTTCCATCAGGTCTTCTTCATTTTGGTTCACACTCAGATCAGAATCAAGGAGCAAAACTGCAGGGTCTCTCTTTGTGTCTTCTCCAAATACAAACTCTATCAGAAAATACTTTGGTTGGATCTAATATTGATGACTCTTCATCCATTCCAGTTCAAATAATATCACTGCGCTGTCCATAAACTGGAAAGGCAATTTCATGACCTTGCCATCACATCCTTCTGAATCATAAGAATATTAAATATCTATCTAGATGTTCCCCACCCTTTCCTTACCTAGGTTGTATAATACTAACTCATTCTTGACTCTAAGTTGAAATGTTTCAAAAAAATTGGCTCAGCAATTCCAGGTATATAACTTTGTGTTTAAAAATGCATAAAATAAGGATACAAAGACATACGTGTAACAAAATGTTTCAGCAATATTTATAACAAAGAAACTTCATTCCAGTGATGATGTTAATTAAGATTATCATACATTAATATAGTAGGATTAAAAAAGAATACTAAAGTCATATTTAGAAATGTTCTAAAAATGTATAATATTAAAAATAATTTAATAAAGCAGAAAATAACCTTTACAAAACAACTCAGAAAATATAATTTCATTATTAGTTTTTATAAATATGCACATATATGCACACAGAAAAAAGGCTTAAGTAATTTTTCAAAGACATTATTAACACCAAAATGTTAATGTTACTTTCTTTTGAATGGAAAATTCCCCAAAATTAACAGTGTTACTGTTCTGAACTGGAAAGAAAATCAATGCTATTTGGAAGTTCTCATTATCCTACCATCAGAGTGATTTCCCTGCTTGTATTGCTCTCCCCTGTAGCTTATAGCTGAAAGGGAGTTAGTGAACAAGCAAGACCTGGCTTCCCAAGAACACTGAAAGGATACTGGATTCTCTGGCCAGCAAACTGAGGTAGGCTCCAAGAAGATAAAGCCCACAGCCTGTTGCAAGAAACTAAAGTGACATTTCAGGAGTCAAAGGACAAGATCAGTCCTTCTGATGCCACTCAGGGACGAAAGAGGGATGTGAACTTTTACCACAGGATCAGAAGAAAAAAAAAGAGCAAGTTCATCAAGGGGATAGAAGTTTAGTAGAAAAGGCCAACATCTCAGGGAGAGAGAGCAGCAGTTAGGAGCCCAGTAACCGGACAGATGCTGCACCGTGGAAAGCAGCATCAACAAGATTCAGTGTTTGAACTCCCAAAGGCAAACCAAAAAAGCCTGGGCCCTGTTCCTTCTCTGTCACACAGGAGCCCAAGACTGGACATCATACCTGAAGTAAAGGTTGGACTGATGTCACAAAAAAAGCTTGAAGAGCCGGGCATGGTGGCGCACACCTTTAATCCCAGCACTTGGGAGGCTGAGGTAGGTGGAGTGTTGTGAGTTCGAGGACAGCTTGGGCTACAACGTGAGCACAAGGCCAGCCTGAGTGACATAGTGCAACCCTGCCTCAAAAAACTAGGGCAGGGAGTTTGGATGTGAGTTCAATCCCCAGTGCCAAAAATAAATAAATAAATAAATAAAAAGCTTGCAACCAAGTGTCTCTGGCTAAAGGATAAAGAGGGATATCTCAAGAACTACACCCCAGGAAGGTACCCGAGCCTCAAGTAAGACAAGGAATTTCTAGGTCATCACACACAACAATCACAATTGCCTTCCCTCCTCTTCTCTTCAAGTGTGTGTTAACCCAACTTTGCAATCAAGCCAGGTTAAGGGCATGAAAGAAGGCCGAGAACTCACGGCATAAGTAGCATGCGTATGCTGTAGGGTGTCATGTGGGGTGAAGCAAGGAGCCCAGCACTCACATTAACACACAGCAGCCCAGACCCTGTGGACTGCAGGTTCAAGCTTCTCCCTTCTCTTTGGAAGTGGCCAAGGGCCAGGTCCTTAGCTCCAAGAACTCAGGAGGAGAAAGCGAGTTCAAGGGCTCCAGAGGAACCTATGCATGAGCCGTCTCATGGCCCCTGTGACTTCCTTATTCCTCAGGGTATAGACAAAAGGGTTGAACATAGGAGTGACAACTGTGTAGAAAAAGGCATAGATCTGGTCTGTGTCCAGAGAGGAACTTGATTCAGGCCTCAGATAAGCCACAGTTGCAGATCCAAAAAAGAGAATGACAACAAACAGATGGGAGGAGCAGGTAGAGAAAACTTTTCGACGTCCCTGGGCTGTTGAAACCCCAAGGATGATGGCAAGAATACGGGCATAAGAGGTCATGATCAGCAAGAAAGGGGTCACAATGAAGAATATAGTGATAACAAGTTTCCCAACTTCACCCCTGAGGGTGCTCGCAGTAGCCAGTCTCAGCACAGGCATGACGTCGCACATGTAGTGGTGGACAATGATGGCACCATGGAAGGGCAAAGTAAAAATGCAGACAGAGTGAATGGTGCCAGTGATGATACCCATGAGGTAAGAGGCCCCCAACATGCTGTTACAAGCTACCTGGTTCATCAGGGTGCTGTAATGCAGTGGCCGGCAGATGGCAGCATAGCGGTCATAGGCCATGGCAGTGAGCAAGCAGCACTCAGTGACCCCAAAGAAGGAAAAGAAATACAACTGGATGAAGCAGCTGACAAGTGGGATGGTGGGGTGGGTGGACAGGAGGTCGACCAGCATCCTGGGCACGATGGTGGTGGTGTAGAGGATCTCCACCAGGGAGAAGTGGCGAAGGAAGAAGTACATGGGTGAGTGGAGGGCAGGGTCAGCCAGTGTGAGGATAATGATCAGGGAGTTTCCCAGCAAGGTGACCACGTAGATGCAGAGCACCCCCCAAAACAGAGGTCCTTGGAGGGAGTGGAAACCTGAGAACCCCAACAGAATAAATTCAGTCACTGCTGTGCCATTGTGCCCAACCATGTCCCCAAAGCCAGACTGCAATAAGGAGATAGAGGAGATCTCATGCAGAACTAGGAGACAACCAGGCAAACACAAAGGTTGTGGCAAGAAAAATGTGGGAAAAAACATTACAGTTCTCTGGACTAGGATTGATGAGCACCTGGCCTCCTGATGGCTTCTTCCAAGAAAACTGTCTCAGAGCAGAAGGAAGATAAACCAAAGATGAGGGAAAACAGCAATCGTCCTGGAGGTTGGTGACTTGATGAACACCAGGATGGTTTTTCCACTCACCCAGAGACTGGGTTCTAAGTGTAAAGAGCTGGGAAAGAAAACACAACTCCTCTTGAAAGATGACTTAGAATGTGGGCAGAAAATGGGGGTCAGACAGTAAGTAAAGCTGGCAGAAGGACTCAGGAGAAAAAGATGAATCTGCCTTGAAGCAGAGAAGGATAGTCAATGAGAGATCAACAGCAAAAGAGGCACAAAACACAGAGTCAAAAACAAAGACAAAAGAACCTGTGATGCTTTTACCTACAGAGAGGTCCCCAGGGCCTTCAGGACGCCCCTCCCCAGCAGCACATCACAGCAGCTCAGTCTCCCTGAGAGCCTGATTCCCAGAGCAGATTGCAGGGAGGAAAATCAGATGGGGAAAGATGAAAAGAGGGCGTGTCTTCCTCCTGCTACACCACAGTGCCTAACTGCATGCTGGCAAGCCCGGGTCGGGAGTTTTCATGGTCCCTCAGCTAGGCCTGAATGCAGCCGGGCTTGAAAACCCGGTGTTCTTACTCCCTGGCCTGTGCCCCAAGGCCTGCCTCCTGTTCTGCCCAACCCAATTTTCCAATTTTCCGATATTAGTTTCCAGTATTCTCACCAACACCTCATAAGAAATGTTTTTAATCTTTTTATAAAATAGCGTTAATCCTCAAAAAGGAATTATGAAATAACAGATCTGAAAAAATCCTTCCCAGGGTTTGACCATCCCCCAACTGCTAAGAAAAGCTATAGTTTTCTCTGAACTTTAGAAAAAAGAAATACTCTCTTAGCTGAAGTGGATGACATTCTTCCGGCAGGGGATGACAGAGGTGACTTGGGAGGATGCCTTGGGCATTAGAAGCTCAATGAAAAAAGACCAAGAGAATTTGCAGGTCCCTCAAATGGTGTGTATCACTTAAAATAGGAAGTTTTCCTCATGCTACAGGTTCTTGCCCAGTTCAGTGCTCTAGGGAAATCTTTCTAATCCAAGAGAGCCTGTGGTTGGTTGCATTATTTTCTTTTTTACTTTGTGAAAGATTTTAAGAACTTCAGGTGGGTGCACACCAGTAATCTCATCATTCTGGGGGGCTGAGGTAAGAGAATCACAAGTCTGAGAATAGCCAGAAAAATTAGTGACAGAGAGACCATGTGTCAAAATTAAAGAAAAGAATAAGGACAAAGTTGAGTGTGAGGGCTTTCCATCCAATCCCTGGTACGACAAAACAAAACAAAAATTTTTTCAAATACTTTTCAAATTAGTTTGCCCTCAAGGAGAGAGAACACCATTCACTCCTCCTTATGTGCGACTGCACACCCTGCTATTGTAGAAAGAGGGGGAAAAGAAGAGCTACAATGGAGAAACTTGAAAAACACCATCACTACAAGTGACCAACATCAACATTGATTGTGATAAATCATGCAGATATTCATGCCTTTGATATGACATGAAGAAAACTGCACAGGCCATTTTTCATAGGCCAATAATACAAAAGAAATTCCAATCAGGCTCTAATAGAAGAGCATCCCACAAAATAAATACCTGTTGGTGCTCCTCAAAATCATCAAGGTCATTAAAGCAAAGAAAATCTGACAAACAAAAAAGGAACCACTAAACATATTATCCTGTTCAAGGTCCTGGAATAGAAAAAGGACATCAAGTGAAAACTAAGGAAATATGAATCAAATATAGACTTTAAGTAATCATTATGTAATAGTATTGGTTCATCAATTGTGACAAAGGTGCCATATTGACTTAAGGTGTTACTAACAGAGGAAACTGATTATGCCATACATTGGAATTTTATATGCTGTCTTAGCAAGTTTTCCATGAAACTTTAAGAATTGTGAAATAAACTGATATCCTTTAAAAAGTTTCACATACTGGTCTAAGGGTGTAGTTCAGTGATACAGTGCTTCCCTAACGTGCCTGAGGCCCCTAATTCAATTCCCAGCACCACAGACATATTCACTGACATGGAAATAAGTTTGGAGACTATTAAAAAATGATAAAGAAAAATAAGTACAACTATATTTCCAATATAAAATCTGTATTCCAATAAATAGATGATAGATAAATGGTAGAGGGGACCCAAGTATTAGCAATGAGAGGCTCTAAGAGAAATAGATTTGGGTGTTAGTTATGTTCTTTTCATTCTTGTGTTTTTAAATACATTTGAGATTCACAAATAATATAATACAGAAAACAGTATATAAAACATTAAAATAGAATTGTAGAATTATTTTATTTTCATACCTTAATGTGTAACTTATTTTCAACCATGCCCACTTTATGTCTTTTATCAGTAGTTTTGTTTTCTAAGTTGACCAGTAGTGAATTTTTCAATTGCACACCTGGCAGAAAAGCTACTAGCCAAAAACAGAGTGATGAAAACTTGGGTTGTTTCCAGCTTACAATGTTCAACACTTTTATAATTTACATTTGAAACAAGGTATAAGTAAAATTGGGTATGCTTGATTCCAAAAATATAGACCAAAAAGGGAAGTATTTTGTTTTCATCTTTGTTTTCCACGTTTTATTTTTTGTGTGGGGGGGCTCTTTTCCTTCTTGTTTTGCCTCTAATAATCTGTGCAGTTCCAAGCAACACATTTCTGGAATTAGTGCAAATGGGATCACATTGCTCCATGTGATGAATCTCTGAATAAACACACTCAAGGTTATTCTCACCTTGGGCTGTAGGTACATAAAGAGGAAGTACTGAAAGGAATGGACTTGAAGATCTACTTGCCCAAATTCCTCAGTCTTCACAAGAGGACACTGAGGTCAACAGAACTCATTTTGTGTTCCCAAGATCACTCAGTGAATTAAAGGTGGAGCTAAAACCAATAAAAATATGCACCATGTCTAGAACATGGCCATGTGACATAAATGACCACACTTAATCCTAATTCAAAGCACTTTAAATAATGCCACTCTGCAGAAGAAGAAACAGTTGTGATAGAGGTGAATTCTCTCATACCGCATCACACAGTCTGATGGCAGCAGATGTTGCCTTGGAGACATCTGTTCTATTCCCATCATGATACAGAAGAAGAAACAAGGGTTGAAAGGAATATTCCTCCACAATCAACAAGGGTCATGGGGCTGAATCCACATCTCCAAGCTCCTGGTCTTGTGCTTTCTCTAGGCCTCTGTTTCATCCACCATCTACTGCAACTCTATGTACAGATGTGTGCCTTGTGTGTCCATGTGTCAATGTGTGTGTGTGCATGCACATAGGGGAAATCTTCCCTTAGGAAGAATACCTAGGAACGCCCCAGAGCAATCACACCAGTGCAGCAGCTTCTCCAACCAGCATGGATCCCACACAGAGCTTGAGGTCAGAGACAGAGACCTAAGTGTAGAAGAGGGAAGGGGCCATATGGTGGTAAAGTTCCACAGCCAGGGCCCTGAGGGACTAAGGAAGATTTATGGATGCAAGATCCAGGCCCATGCTTCCCTGAAGTCCAATGTGCAAGGCTCAGAGGATCCTCTGAGGTCACCAAGGGATCAGATATTCCAGAAATAGACAATTTGAGTCATAAGTCCTGCCTTTCCCAGGACAGAGTATCACCCATGCTCCTGCCTCAGCAACAGAACTCAGTGTTGTACAGGAGCTCCTGGGGGAGGCGTGGACACACTGCAGTAGGAGCAAAGAGAGTGCAAAAAGGAGTAGTGGTAGGAGGGAAGAAAGCATGAGGCAGCACAATACAAAGGCTTCAGGTGCTGGGAAAATGCATTCCAGGCACAGGAGAGCCCCTCTCACCCTGGGTGGGGTTTCCGGACAAGCACATGTGCAGGTGGAGTGCTGCATTCTCTGGGGGTGGTGTTGCTGGAGGGACATGAAGGAAGCAAGGACAGGGAAAATGAATGGAAGAATACTGTAGAAATAAGAAAAGGGGACCAGTGGTCACAGGTCAATCAATGAAGACTTTAAGACAAAACTGAGCCCAACTTGCCTCTGAAGACAGTATGATAGACTCTAGAAGATAGAATTATGTGCTTTTTTTCTAGAGACCATGAAAACACATATGAGGCTGGGAAAGCCATTTACTCTGAGCCCAGAATTTTTGTACTCTCCCTGACCAAGTGCTGTGTTGCGCTTTGTTTTGTTGCTTTTTATTTATTTTTAATGTCTGAGTACATATCTCACAAGTGCAAGAGCTACTGAGAAGAAATATGGGACAGGAACTGGCCTCTGCAGACCTTAACTTCCCTTGTACTCTCCAAGTCTGAGCAGTAACTTGCATCACTGACACAGATGCAACTCTTAAATTCTTTCTTCCCATGGCTACTGGGTGAGTTTTAATGGATGTCCTGGAATCAGCCAAGCCCCCCTATCTCCCTCAGGCCTGCTCCTCAGCTTTATAGCCCCCAGTGAAACAGAGGATACCTGGTTAAATTTCTCATAAATAGTGGGTGATATTTTAATGTAAGTATGACTCAAATATTTCTTTCATCAAAAGGTAATACTACCTGGATCCCTCTGGCTGAATATTTCAGGGAACATTCTTGCATTAAACCTTAATGGTGTTTACTTCACTGTGTCAGTGACAGAAGCATGAAGCCACCTGGGGCTGAGTCATTCCAGTTTCCTCAGATCCTCCTTGTTTTTCCCCAGCTCAGAACAAAGGAGAAAAAATGTGGGGTCTCTGTCTTTGTTCCCTTTAGACATTAACTGTATCAGAAAATGCTTCATTGGATCAAATTTTGATGCTGTATGGTATATTTCCAACCCAAATCCATCTCACTTTGCTTTCAGTAAACTACAGAAAGGCAAGTTGATGTCCTTGCCATCAGATCCTTTTGTCTCATAAAAATATTAAATATCGATCTATATCTTCCCCATACTTCATGTTTCCTCAGTCGTCTAATCCCAAGTCATTCCTAACTCTTAGTTCAAATGCTTCCAACACATTTTGGCTCAGCAGTTCCAATTTGGAATTTCAGCTCATAAAATCATAAAATAAATATACAAAGATATAAATGTAATAAAATCTACCTCAACATTATCCATGACAAAAAAATTTAATAAAATGACAGGAGATTGCTTAAAACTGTAGTATATCCATATAGTAGGATACTAAAAGAAATCATATTTAAAAGTTCCTTAATAAGATACAATGTTACCTGAAGCTTTTATAGGTAAATGTATGCAACTAGAAACCACACTCGTAAGTGAATTAAATCTGACTCACGTGTGTAAATATCATATTGTCTCCCTTGTGTAAGAAACTGAAAGATTAAATAAGGTCCAAAAGGTACCATAGATATTGTGAAAGGAAAAGAAACTGCTCAAAAGGAAAGAACAACTGGGATGGGGAAAAAGAGAGAAGAAAAAAAGGAAAAAATACATACATATAAATGTATGTATATATTTCATATATATATATATATATACACACACACACACATTAGATGGTTAAGATAATTGTACTATTGATCCTATTAGTTCAGGGAAAGAAACTGATTGCTTGTATTGCTTGATCTATTTTGCATGCTTGTATCTTGCAATATGAACAACTATTTTGAAGATAACAATGTGCAATATAATATTTTTAGTTTTCTATCAGCTTGTTTTGAAATCCTATATCAATTCTACTGTTTTGTTTTTTGTTTTATTTTCTTTTAATCAATTTAAAATTTTTAAAATTCTTTTAAAGACACAATATTAGAAAGAGATGTGCCTCTAGAGAACCCGCCACATTGGGTCAAGGAGGCTCCAACGAGAAGACAACTAGCCTGCCTTCCTGGTGAGTGTGCGTGACCAGCGCAGACTCCAGGAAGAGAAACAGATGTGTCTCCTGTAGGCCTACCAGCGTGTGGGCTAAGAATCAAGGACAGTCCCCCACCCCCACCCCCCATAAGCAACCTGCTGTTTCGGAGGACTGGCTAAGTTGATAGCAACTACGGTGCATAAAGCAAGTAAATGCATGCATTGTTTGGTTGATTTTGTAGGCCTGGAGCTGGCAGTCTGAGCATCTCTTGGGAAGATGTCAGTATGCAGTGTAGCAAATATGGAGGATTCTTTTCTGTCTTGTCTTTGAGGCCCAAAATTGTTCTTTATTCTGATTAATTTCTTTTTGCTTTATTTCATATTCTGTTTTTATAGGTTTTATTCTGTTTTGTTTTTGGTTTGATTTTACTATACCTGATGGAATGGTCAACTATTCTAAAAATAACAAGATACACTACAGTAGCTGTTGTTTTCCTAATATCTTTCTTTGAAGTTCTGTACCAGTTCTACTGCTTTGTTTTGATTGACTTTGTTACTCTAGTTTCTCTTCAGATCATATAAATCTTTTGCCTTGATTGACTTTGTTCTGTTATGTTTTGCTGGATTTAACTATCTTTAAAATTAAAAATAAATAAATAAAGATGCAATATTAAAATTTAGTTTAATAGAGTAGAAAATAAGCATAGAGAGTGATTTAGAAAATATAATTTCATTTTTAGTTCTTAGAAATATGTGCATATATGTGTACAGAGAGAAAGCAAACACTTTCTATGACACTAATTACACCAACATGTTAGTAGTTATTTTTATACATATACAAAATTCTATGCAACAAACTTAATTTTTAAACTGGAAAGAAAACCAGTGCTATTAAAAAACCCACATTATTGTGCATCGTACTACTCCCCACTATGACTTGTAACTGAAGAGTTTGTGAACAAACAAGACCTGGTTTCCCAAGAAAAGTAACAAAGTGCTGAATGCTCTGGCAGAAAGCTAAGGTGGATAAATATAGGGCCAGGGATTTAGCTTAGGGCCTGCCTGGCAAGTGCAAGGTCCTGAGTTCGACACCTGGTACTGCCAAAAAGAAAAAAGAAAATTAAGGTGGACTCCAAGGAGAAAATTGCACAGTTTGCTGCAAAAAACAAAGTGTCATTTTGAGAGTCTAAGGGCCAGATCATACCTTCTAATCCCACTCAGATATGAAAGAAGGTTGTGAACTTCTACAATAAGATCACAGGAGAAACAAACAGCAAGTGAGAGGGTAGGAGAAAAAGTTGAGCAGAGAACACCAGTATCTCAAGGATCCCAGGAGAAAGACTATCTATAAAGAGCAAAGTAACTGGACAGATGCTGCCCATCTACAGCAGCACCAAGCAAGACTCAGTGTTTGAGCTTCCAAATCCACACCAACCACTCCAATTCAATTCCTGCACTGTCACCCCAGACACCCGGACAGGACATCACAGCTGAAGGAAAGGAGCTTTTGTTGCAGCGGAGATGACTGATGCCAGAGAGAAGTTTTCAAGAGTTTGAGCTTCTGGGAAAAAGGGGGCAAAGAGATGTCCCAAGAATTATAACCCCAGGAACCCACCTGAGCCCAGAGAAGACCAGGAATTGCTAGATCACATACAGCTGTCACAGCACCCTTTCCTCCTCAATTTCCCTTCAAGTGTGTGTTTACCCAGCTCTGCACTAGTGGTAAACACAGCTGAAGGCTGTAAAAACAGGCCACAGAAGAGCAGCTCTGAGCAGCATGTCTGTACCTTGGGCTCTCAATCTGGGAAGAGCAAGGAGCCCAACACTTACACTAACATACAGCAGGCCAGATCCCAGGGGCTGCAGGTCCAACATTTCCCTCACACCTTCCCAGGAGTCAGGTCTTCATGTCAAGAATTCAGGAGAGGAGAGGGGTGTCAATGGCTCTAGAGGTGCCTATTCATGAACTTTCTCATAGCCCCTGTGACCTCCTTGTTCCTCAGGGTATAGACAAAAGGGTTGAACATGGGGGTGACAACTGTGTAGAAGACAGCAATGACCTGATCTGTACCTGAAAAGGAGCCTGCCTCAGGCCTCAGATAAACCACAGTCACAGTCCCAAAAAAGAGAATAACAACAAAAAGATGGAACAGGTAGAGAAGTGCTTTTGACGTCCCTGGGAAGCTGCAACTTCAAGGATGGTGGCAAGAATACAAGTACAGGAGGCCACAATCAGCAAAAAGGGGGTCAGGACGAAGGCTATTGTCATGGTAAGGTCATCCACTTCACCCCTGAAGGTGCTCACATAGCCAGGCTCCACACAGGCAGGATATCACACAGAAAGTGGTAGGTGGTGTTGGCACCATGAAAGGGCAAGGTGAAGATGCAGATGGAGTGAGTGGTGCCAGTGATGACACCCGTGAGGTAAGATGGCCCTAACATGCTGGGACACACTCTATTGTTCATGATGGTGTTATAATACGGTGACCTGCAAGTGGCAGCATAGTGGTTATAGGCCATAACAGTGAGAAGGCAGCATCCAGCAATGCCAAAGAGGTCAAAAAAATACAACTGTATGAAACAATTTGCAAGTGGGATGGTGGGGTGAGTGGACAGGAGATAGACCAGCATCCTGGGCACGATGGTGGTGGTGTGAAGATCTCCACCAGAGAGAAATGCCAAAGGAAGAAATACATGGAGGGGGGTGGAGGGCAGGGTCAGCCAGTGTGAGGATGATGATCAGGGAGTTTCCCAGCAAGGTGACCAAGTACATGTAGAGCACCCCCAAAAAAAACAGAGGAACCTGAAGGAAGTGAAAATCTGAGAACCCCAGCAGAATAAACTCAGTCACTGCTGTATCGTTGTCTACCTCCATATTCCCAAAGCCAGACTGGCAGAATCTAAAGGGGTCTCACACACTTACATGGGGAATCAGATAAATACAATGGCTGGGGCAGGAAAGATGTGGGAAAGTCCATGAACACGCTCAGCTCTCAGGAATAGGACGGGTGAGCACCTGTTCTGCTGCTGACCCCTCCCAGAAAATAATATCTGAGACCAGAAGGAAGATGCACCAGGCAAGTTGAGGAAAAATGGCACCAATTCCTGAAAGCTGGGTACTTGATGATCCTAAGATGGTTTTTCCACACACACAGAGACTAGGTTCTGAGAGTAATGTGCTGGGAATGCAAGGACAACTCCCCTTGAGAAAGAATTGAGATACAAGCAGAAAGTGAGGACCAGATTAAAAACGGATCTAGAGGAGTAGGAATGAGAGAGCAGCAAGAAGAGAAACAGGCAAGACACAGAATCAAAAACTAAATAGAGTGCCTATGGGGTTTTTGCCTACAGAAGTCCCCATGGTCCTCAAAATGCCCCTCCCCAGCAGTACATCGCAACAGCTCAGTCCCCCCCAAGAGTTTGATTCCCAGAACAGAAGGTGAGGAGAGAAAACAAAGCAGGGAGGAGGAAATGTCTATTCACTTCCATTTTTTACTGGGTCTTTTATTTGGGGAGGGTCTAATTTTTTTGAGTTCTTTATATATTATAGATATTAGTCCTCCAAAAGTAGCTGACAAAAAATTTCCCATTATGTAGATTCACTCTGTTGTATTTTCACTCTGTTGGTTTTTCTTTTGCTGTTCAGAAGCTTTTAAATTATGATACCATTTGTTAATTCTCAATACTACTTCCTGTGGAACCAGGGTTCTGTTCAGAAAGTCTTTACCCGTGCCTGTGACATCATTTTACATATTTGGTTTTCCATCAGGTTAAATGTTTTGGTTCTAACATTTAGTTCTTTGATCTATTTCTAATTTATTTTAGTACATGGAGAGAGATATGGGTCTATATTCAATAGTCTACATGTGGATAGCCAGTTGTCCCAACACCATTTATTTGTTTTATTGTTTTTATTGGTCTATTTGGATTTTTTATATCTACTTGGTTTGATTTTTGTAATTCTTATGTGTGTAGAAATTTTTCCATTTCTTCAAGGTCTTCCAATGTGTTGTACTATAACTTATTCTAGGAAATTTTTAATATTTTAGTTGATTTTTTCTCTGATTCAGTGATTATTCAATAATATATTGGTCAATGTATTTGTGCTTGTGTAAATTCTTTTCTGTTGACTTCTAGGTTCATATTCCTATGGTTCTATGGAATGCAGGGGAGTATCTCAATTATTTTGTATTTATTTATGGCCTGCAGATTTGATGAAAAATCTTTTAGAGCTTTCAATGATACAAACAGCACACTGTGGCATGTATGCCATAGGTTCACTACCACTGGCCTGCAGTATAGTCTATTTTGGAAAAAGTTCCATGTACTATTGAGAAAAATATGTATGCTGTTGTTGTTGGATAAATCACTACATAGTTTAACTATTAAGACCATTTGTTCAATAATAAGATTTACCTCTAATATTCTTTGTTAATTTTTTGTTTAGTTGACCTGTCTAATGTGAAAGTCTACAGCCATACCACCCTGACCACACTCAATCTTGTCTAATGTGAAAGTGAAGTGTTAAGAGTCAATTGCTATGACTGTATTGGTGTTTATTTCTCCTTTCATGTCCAATAGTTTTATTTTATGAAGTTTTTATGCCAAATTCAGTGCATAGATAATTATAATTTTTGCCTGTTATTGTTATCTCTTCCCTTTACTGGTATATGATGGCCATTTTGTCTCCTTTGACCAGTTTTCGACTTGAAGTCTACTGTGTCAGAAATATGATAACTACTCCTTCTTGCTTTCAGGACATAATCACATGGAGTATTATTATCCACTCTTTTACCTTTAGTCTATGAGCTTCCTTTTGAATGAATTATGTCTCTTACAGGAGATACTTTCTCATTGTTGAGACAAAATACTCAACACCAATAGTTAAAGGGGGAAAGGTTTATTTTAGCTCATAGTTTTGTACAGTTTTCAGTCCATAGTTGACTGGTTCCAAGGCAGAGTAGCATGGCAGGGGAGAAACAATTCATGGCAGGCAGACAGAAAAACAATAGCAAACCAGCTTTCCTTTTCTCCCTTGACATTCCATCCAGGCTACAAGCCTATTGTTTGCTGCCACCACACCCAGGGTGGAGCTTCTCTTTTCAGTAAATTAATTCAGTGACACCCAGAACTATGTTCAATCAGTGGACTAATCCTGTACCACATGTCCTTAATCCCAGTATCATAACCCATGGTCCATCCACCTCCCAAAAGCCCCACCTATGAGCACAGAAGGTTTTGGAGGGACATCTAGATACAGGACTTAACAAAAGCCTAGAATGGTGTAACCCTAGCTTGATGGGAGATTCTGGTCAGAGTTTAGAAGAACAAAATGATTTTTTTTGTTTTGTTCAGTACCAGGGATCGAACTCATAACCTCTTGCCTGCCATGCAGGCACTTAAGCCACTGAGCCAAACCCCCAACCCTGTTTTTTTCAAGGCAAGGTTGCTCTATGTAGTTCAGGCCAGCCTTGTGCTCATGTTGTAGCCCAAACTGGCCTCTAACTCACAATGCTCCACCTATCTCAACCGCCCTAGTGCTGGGATTAAAGGCATGTGCCACCACACCCAGCTAGAAGACCAGAATGTTTATAGTCATGCAACTGGTGAAGACCAAGCTCAAGAGATTTCAATTAAGGTTTCAATTGTACCACTGGCATTTGGACTCCAGGCCATGTATGTTGTGCTCTGGCAGAAAATTTGTCTGCTTTTTGTTCATGTCTGGAGACTTTCTAAGAGACTGAGACTAAGAGTGGCAGACTAATTTATCGGGGACCTGGCCTAGATCCCCAGTCTCCCAAACAAGTGTATGGCAAAGGCTTAAAGTAAATAGACAAGTGGTATGATTTTAGGGCTCCAGGAAGATCAAAACCCTCTGCAGAGTTCAGGGACTCTGGTGGCTAAGACAAGACCTGTCTCTGGGAAGGCCGCATTTTTCTTTTTTTCAGTCAAGGAAGGGATTAGAGCAGAAAACACAGGAAACTCAGCAGGATCTTGGGAGTGATTCAAAGACTTTTCTAAGTAGCAGATTATGTTAATTTCAGAGAAGTATCTTGACCTTGAGTATAATCCTGAGATGACTCATGAAGGTGTAGATGATCCTATGCTAAGAAGGGTCAATGGGAAATCTCAGATGGGTGGTACCAGTAATCCTAATCCTTTCTTTCATCCCACAGGAAAATATACAAAACCAGACACTGTGAATTTGTGATCCCCAACACTAATCAACCTAGCAGAGGAAATTTCATGGTGGCCCAACATTCAGGCAGTGGTATGGGTATTGTTGGGATCTTTTAGCCTTAAGCATCAAAAGCAAATTACTCAACTGAACGATTTTAAAGGTTTTGAGTTTGACCAGAAAGAAAGCTACAGTAAAATTGACACCTGAAAAGATAGATCATAAGAGATTTTGATTGCCAAAAAGATTAGCATTAAAAAGAAGACAAGTAGCTTATGACAGGCCAATGGGAAAAATGCATTAACGTGAGGGCCGGGCGTGGTGGCACACACCTTTAATCCCAGCACTCAGGAGGCTGAGGTAGGAAGAGCGTTGTGAGTTTGAGGCCAGTTGGGTTATAGCGTTAGCAAGGCCAGCCTGAACTACACAGTGCGACCCTGCCTCAAAAAAACCAGGGCCGGAAGTTTGGCTCAGTGGCTTAAACACCTGCCTGGCAGGTGCGAGGTTGTTGAGTTCAATCCCCGGTGCTGCAAAAAAAAAGAAAAAAAAGAGACAGAGAGAATGTGAGGAACCACCAGGTCCTACCTTTTGCAGTTTTAAGATTGCAAAGATGAAAGACTTTGATTTGAAAAGAAAGCCCTAGGGCACTCCGTTGAAGAAGGTCCACCTAAGGAATTAATTTCCCAAGATTCAATTCACCAAGCACAGTTATCCAGGGACTTTGAAGCCCACGCAGTCTTGATCAAATGGAGCTGATTACTGCTTCAACTGGTAGCAATGCTCAGGGGTGATCAGACCCTTGGGTATGTGTCAGGGTTTAACAAGGATGGAGGAAAGACAAAGACAAAAAATCATAGTGCAAGGGGATTTGGTGGAGACATATCTCTAGTGGACAGACTCATCAGCCTTAACAGTTGACCCATTTTTATTAGCAAGCAAGGTGGGGGTGGGTGTTGTGTGTCACACAGAGTGCAGCATGAAAGCTATTTTGAAAAATGGGGAACAAGTCAAGTTGCACAATAGAGGACCAGGTTAATAGGGAACTAGTTCTCTTTGCTCAGTCTATGTCTGGATGCCTGAATCTTTACAAGAACCTCAGCAGATAGTATCTTGCCTTGAGAATGCCATGTTCATAAGTTTTCTTCTCTCTGCTAAGGGGTGTATTGTCTTCAATATGCCCCTTGTTCTCAAAAGAAGGGACATCAACCTCAGATCACTGAGCCTGGGTCTCATATCCCTGGTCTTTTACAATCATATTTTTCTAGTTCCCAGTCACTGTGGTGCCTACTCTGTGACACAGCAGACCTTGGCATCATTCTTGTGGTGCTGGTTTTACATACATGAAGCTTGCAAGAGTTGTGGGGTCAAGGAAGCTTTCACAAAAATTTCAGAAGGCTTGGGAGGCCAGGCATGTGCTCCCTGAAAGGGCAGTGCATAAAACTATGACAGTGAAGTCAAAAGTGCAGGGGAAACCTCAGGAAGTTGGAAAATCCAGGAATACAACTTGCCCTGGAATCCAGGTATACGATCCAGGAATACGACTTGCTCTGTACAGGAGATGATAAAGTGGAATTTAATGTTTGCCCTACTAGATTTTGATCTTACTTCGGTCCCATTCCTTTTTAACTCCCTGTTTACACTTTTGGAATGGGGATATTTTCCCTGTGCCTTTGTATGTTGGTTGTGTTTAACATTTCTTTGGTTTTTACGGGAGTTGACAGCCAAGAGTTTGCCTTAAATCTCAAAAGAGACTTTGAACTTGGGCTTTTCAACAGTGCTGAAACTGTTAGGACTTTGGCAACTCTTAGGAATGAACTAAATGTATTTTGCACAAAGAAATATATATGAATCTTTTCGGGGGTCCAGACAGAATCTTATGGTTTGTATCTAGTTGCCTCTCCAAATCCTCAGGCACCTCTAGATGAGGTTTTTGGAAGGCGATTTTATCACAGGACATGATATTCATAAGTGGATTAGTTCACTGATGAGTTTATGCTTAACTTGCTATTAGGAGACAGGATCTGGTTGGAGGAGGAGGGTCACTGAGGGTGTGGCCTGGAAGGGTATATTTTACCCACTCCTCCCTTGATCTTTCTGCTGCTTGTCTGCCACACCCTGGCTCTCTACCGTGCCACCTTGCCTTGGATCCAACCATCTATGGACTGAAACCTCTACAGAGGGAAAATAAATATTTTTTTCTTTTAAATTATGGGTGTCAGGTATTATGTCATAATGATTTTTTTTAAGTAGCTAAGATATAAGGAAAAGAATATAACAAAGAGTACTGGAGATATAGTTCAGCAGCACAAGCACCTGCCTGGCAAGCACAAAGTCCTGAGTTTAATTCCCAGTACCAAAAAAAAAAAAGATTATAACAAAGAAAAAAAGAAAAATGCTCCTGAAAAACAAAGAAAAAGAAAAATGAGTCTAAGAAATTCTTCTGTATTTGGATGAGTGATTTTTTCCAGGGCCTATAGTATTGAAATCTGACAGGTATGGTGTAAGGATAGTGAGTCAGAAGTAGGGCCTTTTTGTTCCCATACCCACTTTTTGTGTGTGTGCATACTGAGTCCTGTCTCATCTTTTCTGCTGAGCAAGGTCATCCAATGGTATGGTTTAGAGCTATATTCACTCCAATGGCTCTCAGTGTCAGTATCTCTTTGTGTGTCCCAGGCTGATGCTATCTCTGCTTAATTCCACAGCCTGTGATCTTCTGAAGTACTCTCCTTGTTCCAGAGGCCCTCTGTACTTATATCCTGGGCTGTGGTAACTGTCTCTGATCACAGTGGTAGATGGGAAAACCAAACAGACTGTGACATTTGTGTCTGGATGTTCCCCAAAAGCCTCATACAGACATGGTGGCAGGTTTCTAGAATTTGTGATTGATTCATGGTCCAATGCTAGGATTATGTGTGTGAGTGCTACACCACCCTACAGTGGGTAGCCTACATACAACACAAGGGACAGAAAGTCTTTTCTCCACACTCCTCCCCTTTTGCTCTTGTTGCTTTTGTTGTCTTCTGCCACCATGGACTGTTGCCCTGCTGTCATGGCACCCTGCCTTGGAGCCAGCTGATTATGGTCTGAAACCTCTACAAACTGTGAGCTAAATAAACCTTTCTTTCCTTAATTTTGGTTGTCCAGCATTTTGTCTCAGCAATGAAAGAAAAGTAACCAACACAGAGACTATCAAACTCTGGGCTGGATGTAGGCAGTAGTGGGTGAGGGGAGTGTCAAGCTGTCTTCTGCACTTAATGCCAACTTTTACAGACCCAGAAAGTCATATGCACTGGCTTAGCTTTTTACTATGAGGGGTGTGACCCTGGTACCCTTTCCAGCCTGCTGTCACCACTTCATAAACTTCTCATGTGTGCTATGATTAGTCTATCCACTCTCCAACAACTTTCTGTGGCATCTCCCACCTAGTCACTGTGGCAGGGTAGGGTAGCCCCAGAAATCCTGAAGTGCAGTTGTTCTGTGACTTCTGATCTCCAGAGTAGCTTCATCTTAGACAATTAACTCCTTCTCAAATGGCTTCTGATTAATCATTCCCAAATATGGCTAATGTTGCAATGGATTTCTTTTCTTTCTCTAGTGTGCCACTTGGAAGGAGCCACTTTCAGAGTAAAATCTCACACTGTATCTTTGGTTTATGATAACCACAGTGTCTCCTTGGGGTTAGGGTTGCTGGGCTGTAGCATTTCCCTGTAGCTGCTGACCCTCTGGAGGCTTACCTTGTATTTTTAGTGACAGTTCCTCCTCCCCAGGATCCAGGGTTAGTGTTCCAGATTCCTTCATTCTTTTCTCTGAATTGTATTCAGTTTTTCCAGTTTCTCTTGATTTCTAGTTTTCCTGTTGCTTCTTTCTTCATTCCTGGAGCTCTTCTTCCTTTTCACTTCTCTAAGTTGTCTTTTTCCATGTATCTGGACTCCAAGTTGCATACAGGCTTTGACGTGCCACTGGTCTCACTCTGCCATTTTTCCCAAACAAAACTTGTATAGGAGACTTACTAGTCAATTGCAGTAAAGAAATCTCTGTCTCTGAGTGGTAAGCAAGACAAGCTGAGACTTCAGTGGTCATACATGACAAATGTCTTAGCTACTTTCTCGTTGCTGGTATAAAATACCCAATACCCACAAATTAGAAGAGAAGTTTATTTTGGTTCTTTGTACATAGAGATTTCAATCTACAGTTGGCTGGTTCCAAGGCAGGGCAGCATGGCAAAAGAGAAACAGTTTTGTCGTGGCAGGCAGAGGCAGAAATAAAGGAAGAGGGTGATACAGACCATTCCAGGTCACATCAACAGTGGCAAATCTCTTGCTACCAGGCTTCACCTCCCAACATCACACCCAGCTATATACTCAACAGTGAACTAATCCAGTATCATAAACCCATGATCCAGTCATTTCCCAAAACCCCTACCCATGAACACAGAAGGCTTTGAGGGGACATCTACATATAATCCATATGTAGATGAACAAAGAATATAAACTATACAAAATATCTAGGAGAATCATAAAAAAACAGAGTCATGAGTAACCAGAGTAACAAAAAAGCAATTAATGGGATCATTTCCATGCAGACACACAGATATTGGACAAAATAAACAGATAATATTTTCTAGTATTTCTTCTATTTCTATAAGGTTAATAGTGATGGCCCTTCTTTCCATCCTTGTCTTATTAGTTTGAGTTTGTCTTATTTTTCCTGCTCACAGCAATTAAAAATTTGTCAATTTTGGTGATGGTTTAAAAGAGTCATTCTATTTTGCTTTTCTCTATTCTGTATTTGTTTAATCTTCATTTTAACCATGATAGATTGAATTTCATTATTCTAAAATCATTTCCATCTGTTACAATCATTTTTGTCTCAAACTCTATTTTTACCTGATTTTAGTATGGCCACTTAAGAGCAGAGCTCCCAAATACATGAAGGAAAGACAAAAAAGAACAGTTTGTCGGACAGTCCAATATAATTAATTGGAGATTTTAACATTCTACTTTCAGTATTGGATAGAATGGGGCAGGAGACCAACTAGGAAAAGAAGACTTGAACAGTACTATAAATGAGACTTAACAGATATCTACAAAATGATTCACCAAATAGCATTATGCACATTTTTCCATGTGCACACTGAACATTTTTGGTGACAGACCACATGTTAGGCCATATACTAAGTCTTAACTTAAAAGGATTGTGCGGTAACACGACCGATCCCAGAGAAGTCAGAGGGAGCCCTGGGGAGAGTTCTCTTTTCTGTGGGAAGGGCAAGGTGCCCTGGAATGGGTTTGCCCACCCCAGAGAGAGGGGTCTGTGCTTTGGAAAGCATAGCAGCCCAAAAAAAAAAGAAAAAAGAAAAAAAGATTAAAGTTAAACAAAGTATGTTCTCTGACCACAGTGGAAATAATAAGAAATCATTAACAAAAGAAAATATGTGAAGTTCACAATATGTAGAAACTAGATAACATGTTCTTTAATAACTAATGGATCAAAGAAGAAAATTTATACCTGCAAACATCTATACATTGAACTGTTCAAAATTTAAAACTCTTGTGTTTCTAAAGATATCCTAAAAAAACAGAAACCCAGTTACACAAGAAATAACATCAAGAATCAATGAAGGGGGTTACATTAAATTAAAATTTTCTGCATAGCACAGAAAATAACCAACAGAGTAGAGACAATCTACAGAACAGCAAAAACTTTTGCCAGCTATGCCTCACACAGAAGACTCATATCTAAAATATATAAAGGACTCAAAAACTTACACCTCTTCTCAAAAATAAAAGACAATCAAAAAATGGGCAACTGAGATGAATAGACATTACTCGGAAAAAGTACCCAGAGCCAATAAATACAATAAAAATGTTCAACATGACTGCTGTCAGAGAAATGCAAACTTAAAAAAACACTGACATTCCATCTCACTCCAGAAACAATGGTTATCATCAAATCAAATAATAACAAATGATGACAAGACTGTGGGGAAAAGGAACACTTCTACATTTTTTATAGCAATGTAAATGCATTTAGCCATGATGAAAATCAGTGTGGAGATTCCTCAAAAAACTGCAAATAGAAAATCTATTCAACTCAACTATTCCCTTTCTAGATATCTTTCTGAGTCAATGACATCGTATTACAGTGGTACATGCATACTCATGTTTACGACAACACAACTCATGATAACTAAATCATGGAAGCAGCCTATATATCTATCAACAGATGAATAGATAAAGAAAATGTGGAAGAAGCAAGTCCTCCCTATGAATCAGCACCATGCATGGGCCGCTGGAGGGACAGCCAGATGCCAGCCTTTTCCTGTGAGTCAGCACCTTTCACAGACTGTAGGGTAAGAGAACAAACAGTCATCAAGAAGCAAGTCCTCCCTGGGAATCAGTGCCATGCTCAGGCCCACTGCGGGGAGAGACAGATGCCAGCCATTTCCAGGATACGGGATGGGAGACAAGAAGAGCCAACCACTCCCCCCACCATAAATGACTAGCTGATCCAGAGAAACACAGGCTGCAATGATGGCTATTGAAGTGGAATACAATTGAATGTTTGTAGTATTGTTTCACTGACTTTGCAGGTCTAAAGCTAGTGATCTGGTCATCTATTCAGAGGATGGCAATACTCAGTGTAGCATCTATTGCAGATCTCCTTCTGAGGGTAATGACCATTGTCGATCCCCTATTACCTTGTTTTGAAGTCTTGTATCATTTTCATTATTTCATTGGGTTGGGTTTTGTTCTGTTTGTTTTGTCTCATTTTGTTGCATCCAGTGGCATGGGCAGCTATTTCAAAGAAAATAAGATATATTATGGCAGCCATTTTGGATTTACTATTATCTTGTTTTGAAGTCCTTTATTGCATTCATTGTTTTGTTTTTATTGGCTCTATTCTGTTCTGTTTTGTTTGACTTTTACTATGTCTGAAGGTACCTACAGTTATTTCGAAAACAGCAGAAGGCATTATGGTAACCATTGCTGATTTCCTATTGTATTGAAGTCCTGTGTCACACTGGCTTGTTTTGATTGGCTGTGTTCTGTTTTGTTTTGCTTGCTTTTATTCTCTTTAAAATAAAAATTTTTTTAAAAGTGTGATATTTGGCAGGCATAGCTGTTGGGCCGAGCTTGCAGACAGAACCAGGGTCGGGTCCGCATCCCGCGCGGTGCCCAGCACAGCTCCCTGGGACCGGGAGGCCTTGGCCCCCACCCAGTAAAGGAGGAGACTCCACCTGCACGCCCTGGGAGGCCGCCCTTCCTTGCTGCACATGGGACCCAGCCTACTGGGTCCCGCGATCCTGCACACCGCGAACCTCAGGGAAACGCCGGCCAGCCACGCAGGACACAGAGGTACGCAGCCCAGCCCAAATCAGCCCAGGAACCCAGAGCTGCTCACCCGGAATTGAGCAACATAGCTGCAGGGACCTGGAGAGCTTGGGCCCCCACCCACCAGAGTGCAGAGCGCACAGCAGCTCCATTCTTCAGCCGCGTGGCTCGGCTCGAGCGTGTGCCATCCCACAGCTCCTGTGCAGACCGCGCCGCCCAGCAGGGTTGCTCCCAGCACTGTAGGCCTGGGACCTGCCCGGGCCTGCCCCACAGGCATAGCTGTTGGGCCGAGCTTGCGGACAGAACCAGGGTCGGGTCCACATCCCGCGCGGTGCCCAGCACAGCTCCCTGGGACCGGGAGGCCTTGGTCCCCACCCAGTAAAGGAGGAGACCCCACCTGCACGCCCCAGGAGGCCGCCCTTCCTTGCTGCGCAGGGGACCCAGCCTACTGGGTCCCACGATCCTGCACACAGCAAGAATCAGCGTGAACCTCAGGGAAACGCCGGCCAGCCACGCAGGACACAGAGCTACATAGATTCCAGAAGAAAATGACAAAACGAAAGACCAAGAGGCAGTCTCAGTCCCCCAGCCCACAAAGAACAAACCCAAGAGATACTGAAATGGAAGACAGTGGGAGTCACACAAATGGACTTTCTGAAATGATAGAAAATGCATTAAAGAAACAGCTTGATGAAGCTATAGAGAAAATCAA
>RJWM01021320.1:0-35578 GCA_004363535.1 Dasyprocta punctata | reverse complement strand
TATTAGGTTACTGAAAACATGGTTGAAATTAATTTTACCTGTTTTCTTGTACTTTTTAAACGTGCTTACTAGAACATCCTAAATTGTATATTAAATTAAAATATATGCCTTGTATCATATTTCTATTGAAGAGCAAGGCTCTCGAGATACTCATCATTTTAGTGTGGTGGTTACTGTCATAGGGCAAAATGCAAGGATACTGGCCAAGCTCATCTCCATCTGCTGTGTTATGCTAAGCAAGTCGTTGATCTCTCTGATGTTCACTTTTTTCCCCACTGCTTGGGAATGATAACACCCTTCTCTCAAGACTACAGGTGAGAGCAAATAAAAGAATGTAGCTGGAAGCACCTACCATGCATTTTCTCATAGCTGGTACTCATCATCTGTGCACTGTCTACCCCTCTTTCTTCCTAACTTTCTTGAGGACAAAAAATTTAAAACCAGGACTTCTTCACATCAAACGTATTAGTACCTCCCTGCCCCACGCCCCCCCAAGTTCTGCACAGTGGCAGTGAATGGGCCAGTGGGTCTTCATCTACAGGCCACACAGGAATCGCCTGGGCAGCCTAATCACTCCCTTCCCGACCCAGGAATCTAACTCTGGCCCTTTGGTGTTGAGTCCAGGCATACGCACTACTCACAAGTGTCTTGGAGCAACACGATGGCTGTTTTCTAGAAGCCACTCTTATAAACACTGATGCAGCTGAAGACTTCTGACCAGCACCATCGGGATCACCTCAGGTTTTGCCAGCCCATCCAGGCCAGCCTGAGCAAGGGCGGTATGGGCCATGGAGGGGATAGGAACTGATCTCAGGTCTTTCTCCAGCAGAAGGCTGTTTTCCTGGAATCTTTTAAACCTGGTAAGAATGACGGTCAAAAGGCTGCTGACAATTTCTCTTCTCACTTTAGTCCTTTTAAGGTGGTCAGAAAATATGAACATGGAGCCTGAGGATATGGCTCAGTGGTAGAGCACTTACCTAGCATGGGTGAGGCCCTATGTTCTATCCCTAGCACTGGGGGAAAAAATAGATGGACAATTTCCAAGTGCCCAACAGCTCTGCAACTGGACTAAAAGGACTGCTGCTTACTTAGCACTGTGATCAGTAATACATAAGAAGGCCCATGCAAAACCTCTTTCTGCCCCTGCCTAGGACCCAGGGGCACCAAGTCTTGCCTGAACTTTCTAGATGCCACCCTTCTGCAGAAGTGCTAGTCTTGCTCTTCCATGACTCAGCAGAAAGGAGTTCTGTGTAGACCTGCAAGACCCAAGAACCTGTTTATTCTAGGCCTTCAGCCTCTCGAAGAAGTCACCGCAGGGAACACAAATTTGAACAGGCAGCATGCACAGGTCAATTGGACCCCAGGAGGCAAGCAGGCAGGCAGAAGAAAACATTCTTTATCTAAGCCAAAGAGTCACTGCTCTTTCCCGTGGCCTAAAAACCCTTTCCATTTCAAACCAGTACAAAAGAGCAATTTCTTAGAGAACAAAAATTAAAGTATTCTTCCCCAAGACTATTTCTGTCACTAAAATGTGGTCTAGAAACTCAATTTCTTCTTCCTTCTTAGAGCAAATTTCTTTTCTAATAAATGGAAAAAAATACAATCTGAAGGAATTTCCACATTCCCCCACTAAATCTGCACTGACTCAAATTATTTTTGAAAATAGGGTACAAATCTAAGAACTGTGACATTTTTGTACTTTTAAGGCAGGAAAGTGACCTGGGGCTTGTTCAGGAGGTAGTGACATTATCTACATGCTGACTGCTCTGGATGCCCATACACAGCATCTCCCCAAATCACCTGTGTTCCAGGGTCTGTTTTTCACACTCTCCTGCCCACCATTAGCCTCTGCCCCCAGACAGAATGTGTGGTAGAACAAGAACACACCCAGGTCTCCATGTAACCCAGTCTCCACATGGTAGACAGAGAAGCAAGAAATCTAGCCCAAACCTAATAAAAATTATTTTAAAATATTACTGAATCTGTTATTGGACGTCAAGGCAGACAGCTAAATTCTTGATGCATAGGAAAGCACTGTTAAAAGTCTTTCCTCCTCCTCTACTACCTTGTGTCCCACACTCAGCAACTCTTTCTCCAAGGACTCTCCTCTACTCTCCACCATGACCCAGCCCCCAAATCCTCCAAATTCAGTCTCTAGTCATAAGCCTGACTCTCTAAACAGAGCTAAGCAAGAGAAAATTCTCCTTAGAAGGCAGAGTAACCAGAACAGCTGAGTAATAGACAATGGAATTCTCAGCAGGGAGAAAAAGAAGTCCATGAACACTCAGTGGCATACGGTAAGGGTGAGAACTGCAAGCCAATGCCTAGTCCTGCTAAATGTCACCACCCAGGCCAGCTGTGCCCAACATCAGAAAGGTGCTCTTCATATCTAGATTAGACTGCTGCTGAAGAGAGAAGCCCAGCATGGCCACTAATAAACCATAGCACCTTGGCTTCCAAAAGCTTCCAATAACACACTATATGGCTGTACCTTATTTGGAATAAAGAAGTATATGGCGAGGGCTATTTCCCACCCTGGTGCTCTGAGAGGTTAACAATGATCTGAGTGTTAGAAACTGTGGGTTTAGCACCATGAAGCATTTTGGAGGTGGCTCTACTTACACAAATGGGTTTGTTCCTTTGTTCAGCAATCACTGCTGGGTGTTAGGAGGGGAAACTAAGATTAAAAAAATGACCCAGTCCCTTCTTTCAGGAAAGCAAGTAGAGGGGATAAGAGCTGTACAAGGTAAAAAGTGACTAAGTTATCTCTGATTGTGAAGGAAGCTCAGACAAGAGACAAAGAGCCACTAAGGGGCACAGCAGAGGGAACATGAAGCAACCTGCTGGCCCTGCTATGAACTGCCTGGGGGCTGCGCAATTTTCTATACCTCTCTGAGCCTGTTTCCATTACTGCAAAGTTAGAGGGCTGGCTCTAGGTGATTTGAGTTCTTCTCTAACACTGAAATGCCACCACTGTATGATTTTTAAAATGCCTGCTCGGGGGATGGTGGACAAATAGGGAGAAGGACTAAAGAAGAAAGAATACGAATTATTCCAAAACCTAAATTACTACTGACACTGATGATAAATATTCACTACAGCCTTGAGCTGCAGTTGTCAAGCACAGTCATTGACCACAGGTGAGTTTCTGGACCCCTTCATCTTCTGTTGTTGTTGTTGTTGGTACCAGAAACTGAATTCATGACCTCGTGCTTGCCAGGCAGGCACTGTGCTGCTGAGCTATATTTCTGGCCCTGAGTCTTTTAATCTTAAAAGAATTATGTATACAATGTACTTCAAGCACATCATTTGCCTATGGGCCAAACTGAAGACATACTGGGGACACTGAATTCTGCCTCATCCTGATGAAGACTGTACTTCATCCTGCCTAATTTGGAGACAAGTAGACAGACTCACAGAGTCCGACTGACTCCAGTCACACAGCTCAGCAGTGGCAGAACCAAGGGAGAAGCCCAAATGGTCTGACCCTACCTAACATTAAATGGCAATTAGATCACTGTCTGGGATCCCTGCATGGGCACTTAGAATCTGCCACATGAACACATCAAACTAGACAAGAGGATGGGGGAGGGCTCTGAAAAGAGGGACTACGAGCCACCTTTCCTTCGTCCACCACCTTGATAAGGGGGTTAGTCACTGGCCACAGGGATTCATACCCAGCCACTCTCAGGCTGCACATACCAGTTTCTGTCTTCCATCCTGGCTAACGCTCTACAACTAAAGATCTTGACCTTTGGAGATGGCTGCAACAATACAAACAAGTTCACTGCTTCATTCACCACACACTGAGGGATACGAGAGGCAGCGAGGAAGAATGGAGAAAACAAGAGATGAAAATAACTCAGCCTCTTCTTTAAAGGAAGCAAGCAGAGGAGATATAACTGAAGAGCATAATTGAAATCACATGCAAAGACTTCAGCACTTTCTATATGTGGATCCACGGCCAGGTCTTTCACCATCTCAAGGTCTCAGTTTTCTCATCTGTAGAACAGGTACAGTATCTAGATCTCATAAGGTTATGTAGATTAAAACAGGAAGTACATATGTTTAGCATAATTCTTCTAATGTAAGTATTAATTAGCATGACTATAGTTTTTCTGGGGAAAGAGTCCAAAGCTACATCAGATTCTCAAAGGAGTTTATGACCCAATAAAAAATTATAAATCCCTGTTCTACATCCTATTCCTAGAAGAGAAATGAAGCAATCCTGTGAGAAGTGGCTCCCTTACCTTCCTTACTTCTCCAGAAAACAGATTTGAGGCTTGCTACCCCCACTCTCATAAACACACACACACACACACACACACACACACACACACACACATTCTCTCTCTTTCTCTCTTTCCCTCCGTCTTTCCTACAGAGCAAAAGAGAAACCACTCTGATGAACTGCCCTCAGGCATTACTGGGTCATTTCTATGGCTGGGAAATACCTCTTTGGGCCACTGAAGACCCCAATCCGAGAGCAGAAAATTAGAAAGAAGGGACAAATCCAACTCCAGTTCCCACACACTCAGGAACAAACCCATTCTGCCTGTCCCAAGAGAGTTCAGGAGAAGCCACAGACTGCATGGCCTGGGCTCTCTATCGCAGGTGCTGGTCACCTGTCCTGCTGTGGAACTGCATAGACAGAGCGGGTTAACTGCGGATATGAAAGAAGGATGGGTTGGGATGTGACAATCACACAAAGCTGACGCCCTGTCCTGGAAATTGCTGATAGAGGTGAAGAAGAATCAAAGAGACAAGTCCAGAAGAGGAAGGGGAAGGACACAATTTAAATCCTAGTTTTGCTACTTTCTAACCTCAAGACCTCAGACAAATTACTAGATATCTGAAAGCTTCAGTTTCCCTGTCAATACAATGGGGGAGGGAGCTAAGTAAGAGCCTTTGTTTCACAGAGGAATTGCAAGAATCAAATGATATAATCTATGTAGACATGTAATACAGTATCTGGCATATTGTAAGTACTCACTGGCAACTGCTATTACCATTACCGTGACAATGAGGGTGATGAAGGATGAGGTAGACATAGCTTAGCATAGTCGCAAAGACTTACTGCATTACTGGCTCTTAGGCTGCTTAGATGTTGCTGCCTTAAAAACAAAATCAAGGCAAGTTGGTAGGGAAAGATACCAGCATCAGATGGAATGTGGAACCCTCAGTCCAAAACACAGTTCTAATTGCAAAACTTCAAACTTATGCTCCCAACCCAGAAAGTTCCATGCAGGTAGCAATGAAGGTGGAAGACATAGATGAGAGCCTAATAGAAGGACCAACTCCAGCCTCACCCTAACAGGTGGTTAGGTTCATCTGTGAGTGAGCACAATGGGGAATCTATTATGGCTTAATAAACAGTATTGGGTTAGATAAAATCTTTCAAAACAAGGGATATTTAAAAGACAAATAAATCTAAAAATAACAATAAGGGAGGGAGCCTTGATGGCAACAAGGTTGGAGACATAGTTCCCATGGCAGCCCTGGCTGTGAACGTCCCTAAGCTCCCATCTGTTATCCATCCTGCATTCTCCACCCCATTGTCCCTTTGACAGACTGAGAATGAATTTGAAATCAAGCTTTTTCTCCAAGTAACTTTCTCTAATATAAAAGTAATACATGTTCACCAAAGAAAACTCCAAAAACAAAGGTTTCAGAAGAATCTAATCCATCCCCCAATGTTAACATGTTGATTATTGCTCTCTCTCACTCTTTCTCTCTCTCTCTCTCTCTCTCTCTCTCTCTCTCTCTCTCTCTCTCTCTCTTGCTCTCGCTCTCTCTCAGCAAATGATTTTTATTTAAAGAGTTAACATCACACTATGATGGCAACTATTTCTCATTATTCACTAAAAACTTAGAACTGGTTGGCAAAATGGAGCCGATGCGAATATGTGCACAAACATATGCACACACTCAAAGCACACGTGAACTTATACATGTGTGAAGTACTTGTCTCTCACTCTAAGGCCTGAAACTCTCACAATACAGGATGGTCACATTATCCACTCCTGAACTAAGAAATTTAACCTAGAGGATAAAAAAGAACCCCACCTACAAAAACAATGGTGTGTGAGTATCAACAAGTCTAGCATTTCAAACGAGCATTTAAAAAAAAAAAACATTTCTAAAAACCAAAACCTATGATGTGTTCCTTGGCATGACTCTGGGTCAGTTCCTGGTTGGGTTCCAGGATAGAATTTTAAAAGATACTTCAATTATTCCTCATGTCATCCTATCATACTCAAATAAATCAAAATCATAAGGAAAAGGAAAAGAAAAAGAAAAAACTGCAGCACTCTGGCAACACACTTAGTGCTTAGAAAACACAACTTTAAACCAGCTCCTTTTATGGTTATCTCATAAAAGCATTTCTAATATCATTTATGACACAGTAATGGGAAGAATAACTTGCGGACCGACTTTCACAAATATTACCCCCGGGGATTTTTCCAGAGACATTCAAAGTGCTTTAGGGTAAGCATAAGAAAAGAAATCCTAGGGCAGATAGGAGGACATATAATAGCTGCATGTTAGGTTAATTTTTACTGAGACTCATACACACATTTAGATCCTATATCTGGTCCACCCCCCCAACCACATCTAGGTATAGTGAATGAGGACTTGGGGCAGGTGAGAGGCACACAAGTGAGGGATGGCTGAGCTTTGGGATCATCACTGAGCCATCACCAGGGAGCTGCTACCACCCTAAAAGCACACTCCTAACCATTACACTACTCCTTCATTCGAAAGAGCCAGAACTTTCTGTGTAAGAAATTGAAACTCCTCCTCCCACTCCTGGGAGATCTCAGTTATTAAAAATAATATGATACATGATATTATATGTATATACACATATGTATAACTAATTTAGCATTTAGTTTCAGAATTTCATTTCAAAGTTATCGTAGGATTATCGCTTAATATTTTTCTTCTAAAATTATAAAGAACTGAAAAAAGTCAGATCCCCCCTGTACAGGGTGATATACTATGTTCCCCCAAGTCCTCACATACTCTTGATAGGGCTGAGTCTAGTGCTTGTTATTGGTTTGTTGTCTGGCGCGGGGATTGGCAACGTGAGTCCTGCACCCACCCAGGGGTGGAGCTGACATACAGTGTAAGGGAATGCGGGTCTTCCTCTTGCGCTTCCGCACTTGTGCCCTCTCTCTCTCTCTCTCCCTCTAACACACCTTGCTGCTTGCAGCCTCCATGAATGGCTGCCCTGCCATGCCACCCTGCCTTGGAGCCAACTAAGCACAGACTGAAACTCCTGAGACACTGTAAGAAATAAACCTTTCCTTCCCTAATTTCGGGTGTCAGGTATTTTGTCTCGGCAACAAGTGAAAAGTAACTAAGACACCCCCCAAATTTAAAGATCCAATCTAAAAGTGGGTATCTGAGATGAATACATATTTCTCAGATGAAGAAGTACAAACAGCAAATAAATATATGGAAAAAATGTTCAATGTCACTGGTCATTTGAGAGATGCAAATTAAAACAATGCTAAGATTAAATCTCCAGAAAGAGTGCCAGGGATTTAGCTCAGTAGCCTAAGCACCTGCCTGGCAGGTGCAAGGTTGAGTCTGATCCCCAGTACCAAAACATACATACATACCTACATACATACATCTCAAGAAAGGATAGCTATTATCAAGAAGTCAATCAATAACAGATGCTGGCAGGGTTATGGGGAAAAAGGAATCATTCTTTACAGTTGATGAGAGTGTAGACAGGTGCAATCACCATGGAAATCAGTGTGGCAATTCCTCAAAAAACTAGGACTAAAGGTCCCATTTGACCCAGCTATTCCCCTTCTTGGCATCTTCCTGAAAGAATTAAAATTATCATGCCACAGCGGTATATGCACACCCATGTTTATAGTAGCATAGTTTATAATAGCCAAATCGTGGAAACAGGCCAAATGCCCATCAGTTGGTGAAAGGATAAAGAATGTGTTTTTTTATATAATGGAGTACTACTCAACCATAATGATAAATGAGACATTTCTAGGAAAATTGATGTACCTTGAGACCATACTTTTAAGTGAAGTAAATTGGACACCTGTAAATATCACATTGTTGCTCAGGTGTAAGAAACTGAAAGTGTAAATAAGAACCAAAAATAGATACTGTGAAATAGGAAGAAATGATTCAAGTAGGAAGGGAGAAAAGAGAGAGGGGAGAGGGTAAGGAAGGAAGGGAAAAGAAAGAAAGAGAAAAGAAGGATAAAATGGACACGAAGCTTTTGTAAATAAGAAGAGGAAGTGGGGTCAAAGGGAGGAGATGGAAATGTGAAAAAAAGAATCAAGATAATATATCACGTACATATACAAATTCCCTACAGTAAAAGTGACCATTATATATACTTAAATTATACTAATAAAAATAAATAAATACAAACTTTAAAACTAAACACAAACATACACTATCATAATCCAAGAGATACATGAAAAATAAAATAGTACACAAGAAATTAAATGGCATCTAAGCCAAAACAATTGGTGGCCCAGACTTTCTTATATGTAACTATATGACACTTTTATGGAATAAAGACTAAATATGATAATTTTCAACACTGAGTAAAGCCCCACAAAACTGTTTCCTAGAATAGGTTAGTGTGGTGTTGACTAACAGGCTACATAATGCTAAAAGTCCAAATCAGACTAATGGGGTACACGACGCTGAAAGCACAAATCAGACTAATGGGATACATATTTCTAAAAGCTCAAATCAGACTAACAGCATATTCTGCTGAAAGTTCAAGTCAGATTTATAAAAGTCCATGAGTGTTGGTTGCATTTGTATAGTACAGTAGTGCACTATTAACCAAAGTGCATCTATTCCTTTGCTTTATATCACTTAATGCAAGAACAATAGGAAGAGTAATTTGTTAACAACTGCACCTTTAAGGATGCTCTCATCCTTCTTCTGTGGATGAAAGTACTACACAGGACATAAATTCAGCAGGAAAAAACTTTCAAATAAGAATCATCCAACATCGGAGGAAGTAGTTTCTCAAAACAATGACCTCACTGTCAGGGTCTACACAAGCTATGCAGCTTCCAAGTATCCTTACAACTCTAAGGCTAATAGTCTTCAGGTTTCTTACAGTCGAAGCCACAAGGCAACGCCTCGTTTCCCTCTCTCATCCTTTTTTAATGTAAAAGATGGCAAAATCACTGACATAAGTTCAGGGAAAGCCTCTATAGAACTCCGGCCATAAATAGAGAGGCAAAGGGCAAGAGGTGGGAGTCACCACTCAGGAGCCTGGAGGAAACAGGATAAGCCTGGAGAAATGGCCAATGGAAAAGGATGGAGGGGGAGGGATGCAAAGTGAAACCATTAACGCTTGAGGATAGCAGTCTGCTTGCCATACTCCTGACAATGGACTGTGATGGCCTTTCTGGAAAAGGCACAACTCTTAGGATTTCATTCAAAGCCCAGATGAATCCTCAGGAGACAGGCACTTCCCCACTGCCCACAAATCCTGGACATCAGCAGTCAAATATAAATAGAAGCTATCTTCCTGAGTGTCCTGGAGCTCAGCTCAATAAATGTGTCTTCTAGGACCCCAAGTTAACCAGGACACAGCAAATAATTAACTACGGTGTATATTTCCTATACACTCTACTTTTATGATGAAGTCAAGGGTAATAAAATAAGTTTATTTATGTACTTTAGTCCAAAAAATAACCCCTAAGAGCTGCCCTAAGTTCAGAGTAGATTCTGACAGGCCCCTAGTTCTGTTTTGTGTATGGATTTGGTAACAACACATGCCCCAATTCAAACCTATAATTTCAAGTTTGGACCAGACTTCAAAGTCTTATCGACAAGATATCAAAAGGCCAAAGACTGTGCGTGTTGCACCACATAAGGAAGCCCTGTTCCCTTCAGACCGTGAGTGACGCCCATGACTTTCACAAAAGCAAGAGTATTTTTCTTCCTCCAAAAACAAAGTTGGGGGGAGGAAGAAGAAGAAAACCAAATCCTCATCTTACAGATGGAGAAATCAACTGATAATGTCCAAGAAGTAACGAAACATATAAGCTTTTGCTTCTTATATCACTAATCAGTATCAAGGAGCCATTTTACAAAGATAGGCATATCAAGTTGTCATAAGTATTTTGCATTTACAAAGCAAAAACAAAAAACCCACTTTGGAAAGTGATGATGTGATTTTTCAGAATTCTCAGACATAAGCTGCAGCAATGGGAGAAAGGAGCTTATTTCAAGTCAGTGTCAACTCCAATTGCGTTATCTCGCTGCTCACAAACCTTTTCTTGTACCTTGTCTGTTTCTCCCTGTGCAAGTCTCCCTCTACTTTCTCATTCTCCCCCACTCTACATGTCACTAGCTTTCCTCCCAGTTCCATTCCAGTTTCCTGTTCTATTCTCCTCTTCTCACACTGGTACCTTTGGCCCATCATTCTAACCTGATGCAATATGGGACTAAGATTATATCACTACTTTTGACATTTTCAGAATAGAATTGTATGCTTCTTGTCTTTAAGTGTGAAACTGGAATAAAAGGCATTTCATTTAGCCATTTTCTATAGCCCATCTTGGTACCTTGATTTTTGCTTGGTTTTGGTTTTTAACATCAAAGGCAACTAACTGCATTCTTTAGACCCAGGACCTGAACAGAAAAAAGAAGAGCCATAATCCCTGCCTGGAGAAGCCAGTGTAGACCCGGATGAGGCTCTGTGGCAAGAAGATGGCTTTCTAAAGAGGTGACCATGGAAGAGAAAGAGGGCCAGCATGAGAGCCAAGTAAATCGGCTCACTTTGCTCCTTGGTTACCAGTCTAGCAGTCCCCATGCAGAGAAGCCCATAGCCCCAGAAGACACACCCAAGTTATAGGGGCACCACCCAAAGAATCACCTATTCCTCATTGCTTTTGCGATTTCTTTTTGGAGAAGAAGCTGCCAAATGCCTGAATCTTTTATTCATAACAGCTTCTTTTAAAATCAGGTCACCCCTATCCTATACATGTAAAATTATTTTGTAACATAAATGCTAGACACATCTTACAAGAGCTTTTTAGGTCCTGATGACTCTTTGAATATTAGCTGTTTCTCCTACCTCTGAGTGATCTATGCACCTCACATGGCTGCCTCACATGTCTGTCTGCCTGCCAGGTCCCTAAACTATCTCATTAAAAATCATACTGACCAGGACAAGCCCAGGTAATCCTAGGTCTGCCACATGAGGTCTCCCACTAGAGGATGAAAATCTGATCTGGGAATTCATCCAGCAGAGAATCTAACTGCAGTCTTATCATTCAGGTTCAATGTCCTGCTGCAGCCATAGGCTCCTAAGGGAATCTTCTGGTCAGATGTTCCACTGAAATAGGCATGCACGGTGCAGCATCTACAGCACAACTCAGCCCATGTCAAGAAAAGATCACGATTCCTTTAACACAGCTCACACTCCAGAAACCAACACTGGAGTAAACTGCTATATTCCACCTGGCAACCACTCCCAAGTCATTTTCTTATAAAGACACAAGAAAAGAAAAGAAAAGAAAAGAAAAGAAAAGAAAAGAAAAGAAAAGAAAAGAAAGACAAGACAAGACCGGACCATAAAAGAGGCAGCACAACTGTTCCCAAGTATTTCCTCAAGAAAGTCAGGAAATAGCTCAGTTCAGAGAAGCAAACCAATAAATTTCCAAGCAATGTTTTCTACAATTGATGTAGGCAACTGGGGTGGGGCAGGGGTGTGAACCTGTTCCCAGAAGATCAACAAAAGGAGAGGAGTTTTTACATAGTGGCAAATGTTCTTTTTGGGCTTGACTCAAACCTGTGTGTGGGCTAATTCCCTGAAATAAACAAATTCTCATGTACAACAGAGGTTATGGGGTGATTTAGAGAGTAAAGATTCTAGCTGGGTGTGGTGACACCCGCCTTTAATCCCAGCACTCGGGAGGCTGACGCAGGAGGATCTTTGTGAGTTTGAGGCCAGCCTGGGCTACAAAGTGAGTTCAAGGACAGCCTGAACTGCATAGTGAGACTTTATCTCAAAAAATAGGGCCGGGGATTTAGCTCAGTGGCATAAGAGCCTGCCTGACAGGCGTGAGGTTGTGAGTTTGATCCCTGGTACCAAAAAAAAAAAAGAGAGAGAGAGAGAGAAGATTCTGACAAAAAGAAATATCCACAGATCACCTTTGCCTAAAGGGGGTCAGTTATTCTGTCTGCACTAGGTCTTACCCCAGAAATACCTAACCAAGGATATAGGGCCACAGCAAATGGTCCAAGTGAATCTGAATGGATGGGAATATGCTACAATTAAATTCAACTGCATTCTGAACTGGTACTGGTTTTGAGAGTATTGAAACATGCAGCTCAATCCAGCAAAAGGCCAGAAGGCTAACTCTGGCTTCAGTCGGTACCCATGAGCAGCCGCAGAGAGAGGCGCAATTTCCCAAGCAGCAGTTGGCCAAACACCCGTGAGGGAGGTGCAGTTGCCGAGCCTTTCATGTTTACCAGGAAGAAAGACTGTTGATTTTGCAGATTTTTGATAATGTTTTCACTGCCAGTGTTCCCAACCCATTTTAAAATGCAATCTGAGCAACACCCCTTTCCTCATCAGTCTGCTTATACTTAAATGGTTCCATCAACCTTGGACCCTGGAAATTCCTTTTCTTTTTCTTGGCCACACCTCAGGACAGCCAAGCAGAAGAGCAAAGGAAAGCCAGGACCTCTGCCACTGCACTGAAGGGGAGAGAGAGAAAATTAAATGTATTTTGGGACACCTGGAACACCAAAGAGCTGCAGGATCTCTAATGGCCAGATAATACCATTTGGAAGGACACTTGCAACTGCGTGTGGGGTTGTACTGAATTGGTCCCATGTTCTTGCTCTAAAATGAGCTACCCAAATGCAGTAGCCATGAAAATGAAAAAAGACTAGGATTAATTAAGAAATTCCTTTAGACTGAGGGCAAAGAATAGTCAAAGCAAGTGGCAATCTTGCTGGATGGACCTGGCAAGCTAGTGGTCAAGGATAGAAATAGGCATTCTCAAAATATGCTGAGAATCTGCCCAGGCCCTTTTGAATACCAGTTTCTTGGATTGTTTACTCTGTTTTTTTTTTTTTTTTAACACAATCTTGAACACTGACGATTAGGTAAAAAAAAAAGGAAAAAAGAAACATCTAAAGAGGAGAAACACATTCTTGGGAGACACAGCAAGAATGCCATTTGAAGTAAGAATCTTTTCTTTCTTTCTCTCTCACTACACAAACTTGTAGTCGGTACCCACATCGCTTAACTGACATTAGGAGTAATCTGTTGCTGTGGCTGATGACCAGCTCACTCCGTTATAGCCATAAGTAGCCTGTGTCACCCAGTGATGCAGTGGGGTAGTTATTTACCCAGCTTCCCTCCTGGTGCTTGTCTACTTCTGATTAAAACCTTCAGCTTTTGCTGGGGCCTAGCATTGCCTGCGGTGCCCTTAGAAGGACAACTGATGCACTAATACTCAAGGGCTTGAGCTTAAAATGTCTTTCATCTTGAGATGCTGTGGGATCAAGCTAGTTCTAGTTAGAGGCTTGGCTTTGAGACCATATAGGGAAATACCTAGAAGTATCATGGTGAAGCAAGCTACCCATCATCACTTAAAAAAATGTAGATTCCATAACCTCCATGATGTTTATAATAAGATAAAATTCCAGCTTATTGGACACTACACAGACAGTTACACGAAACTTAACAAATCCCCCCTAAAAAACATTGTCATTCACCAACAAGTTGTGAAAATGGATCTAGTGTGGGCTATACAGGTCATCTTGACTTCATGCTCACACTGAATATTGAAGCAAAAGTAGAGTTTGTATAATTAAAATATTGACGGAAAACATTGCAAATTTTAAAAGATCACTTTGGAGGTTACAATGGAAACCCTAAGGCTGGCTCACCAAGAATGCAATCATTAAGTGAACACCTCTCCCATTCTAGCCTTTATGGATCTCAGGGATGGAGTATGGACTCTCAGATACAGACTCTAGAGAAGACAGATGTCTAAGCAGGAGCTCTGGATGGATAGAGCAAAACTGGTATCAACCACATGTCAGCAGAGAAATTCTCTTTGGTGGCCTCCCTAAGCATAGTTCTCAGACACCTGCATCAGAATTCCTAGGATCTCTTCAGACCTCGGAAATCCAAATTGTTTAGTGCAGGGCCGAGGATATAGCTTAGCAGCACAGCACTCGCCTGGCAAGTGCAAGATTCTGAGTTGGATTCTCAGTACAAACAAACAAACAAAAAATTATTTAGTGTACTGTATAGCCAATTAGCACTTTTAACAAGCCACAAACGTACCGAAAGCTATTAACCTGTTCCAGCTGGTCTTCTGAAATTGGGGTAAGGTTGGGTATCTCAGTTAGAAAAGAGATTTAACAATACATGGGCTAAGGAAGGGAAGGAGAATGGCTGAGGCAATTAGGAGGAAATCTCTCAGGATGAGACAGAATATGATGATCAACTACCCACCCCACAGGGAAATTGTCCTTTCACTGCAAGTGAGGAAGATCATAAGAAAGAAGGTGATCTCTTTACAGGATCCAGAGAGGGATTGGGTTGGATGGATCTGAATTAGCCTCCAGAATGAAAGAGTTCACCAATATGGATGAGCCCATCCAAATTCAGCCTAAAGCACCCAGCAAGAAGAAAGTTCTGACCAACACACCAGAGCCCCAGGGAAATGGCAACTGCCAGAGGCTACCCTAAGTCCTCAGGGATCTAACGGAGCAGCAAAACTGCCCCCTCCACTCCCTCCAGATGGCACAGCCCCTGACTTAGGGTCACCAATGCCCACTAAGCTCTGCCTGGCCTGAACTAAGATCCACACTTCCCTAGACCCACAATTTAAAGGATTTCATCTGTCACTCTCAAGCCCTGAGGTTGTGGCTAGACCAAGAGGCTCTACACAGAGGTGGTAAGTGCCAGGACTTCTCCAAGCATGGCTACCAGCCCAGCCACATGGGCATCATTTGGGCCCTTATTAGAAATACAAATCCTCTGGCTCTATCCCAAACTTTTGAGTCAGAGATGTTGAAGGAGGGGCCAGCAATCCTTGTTTCACAATTCCTCTAGATGATTCTGAAGCATATGAACCATGATGGTAAATCAACAAAAGTAGCATCATTTGCACAGGCCTACAGAACACTTCCACATATATTATGTATAGGATCCCTCTCCAAAGCTTAAGACTTTATAATTCATTTGAATCTCAGAGCAATGCTGAGGTAACTCAAGCAGCATTATTATCCTATTTGATACATAAGAAGACTGAGGCTCTGAGAGGCAAGTGACTGGTAGAGATTATATCCACTCAGAGCCTATTCATTGACAAACCACATCATAGTCAAAGACTTAACTCCAAGTAATTAAAAGTTACCAGCCCACACCAATTTCTTTTCTCCATGGCCTATATGGTAACTTCTGGCTGCAAGAATGAAATTCACTTTCTATCTAGTCCACTGATACTTACCTCAAGTGACTATTTCTAACACCACCTTCCGTTGATTTTGGGGTGGAAATGAAAAGGCAATTTTAGCATCACTAAGAGACAGACCTACTTAGTCTCAGTGCTGACCTGACACAGAATGAAGAGAACAGCCCTCAACGGATAAACAGACCAAGCACCAAAATTCCATTTACAAGCTGGAGAACTGGAACTCACATTGCATTTTCCCACGGACATGACATGGAAATAGTGGTTGGATCCCCAGGTCAAGCCACAAAAATTTGTGTGCTAGAGGGAGAGGCAGAAATTTGTGTGCTAGAGGGAGAGGCAGAAAGACATGAATGTGTTTGGCAATAGACCAAAAGGTTCAAATCCCAGCCTTCTACACATTAACCAACATGAGACAAATACCCAAGTTACTCAGCCTCTCTGAGCCTGTTTCTTTACTTGGAAATCATAACACTTACCTTGCAGGATACTTGAAAAGAATAAATGACAATTTACCTAGTGTCTGGCACACAGTAGACACTAAACAAATGGTTGCAGTTTATATTGTTTAATTCATAAATTAGAAGTCATACTTTATTTTTGCCTTGAAAACTATGCATTTTCAAAACAAAAGCATACATTTGAAATTGCTAACTTCAAGAGGAATAACCACCTCCAAAAAGGTCAAGAAAAAGCAGGAAGGGTAGAGGGCTCAGAGGTAGCACAAGATGTCAGGCCCCGCCATCCCCCAACTCCTTCCCCTTTGGCCTTCCTTTGGCTCTCTGTTCTATTGTCACTCCTTTGGGAACCTTCTTTGGCCTCATAGATTGGCTCAAATCTCTCTAGTGTCTGCTTCAGTAATTCCAAGCACTTCTTCTACATAGTCCTACACTGATTCTGATTTTACTTTCATTTGTTCAGTGTCTGTCTTCCTTACAACCCACAAAATCTGTGAAGTCAAGGTCTAGGTCTGTTTTTGCTAAACATGTTTTTGTTTGGCACATTGCCCTGTGCCTGGAACACAGTAAGCACTCAAATATTTGTAGACTGAATTGTACCACAGTAGCTGGGCAGGGATGGGTAAAAGGAAAAGGAGGTCACATGCAAAAGATGTGCACGTAACTCCCAAGTCCGAAGTCTGTGGCTCAGGGATACCTAAGGAAACATACAACTCTTTCTGTTCCAATAAAATCAGTGACTCTGTCATATCATTTGGGCAAATGGGCTGATTGTTAAATGCACAAGTTATTAAACCCATGAGCATCCTCTTCCAAGAGGTGTACATCCTCAGGCCTTGGGTCTGCTCACACATCATGTGCTACATGAAATGAAGATGGTGCAGGAATCCAGTGAAACCTAGGTTTGTTCCTGATCTCCCTACATCAGTATCATAGAGGAGGGATGATGCCAGCCTTAGCAAAGCCAGAACTCTGCAGGAAGGCATGGAAAATAATGTTGCCAGCTGCAATTTTCTGACTGTCTACATGTACTAGAAATAGCTCTGTGTAGTCCTCAAAAACCTAATGAAATAGACGTGGCCACAATACTACAGATGAGGAAACTGAGACTCAGTTCATGAGCACACAGCTAATAAGCAGCAAAGCCAGAACTAGGATCAAATCCATCAGATTGCAAAGTAGGTACACTTAGCCATTCTTAGTTACCTAGCCCCAAGTTGAGTGTATCTTTCTCTAGAATCTATGAAAGAGCTATAGGTTTCGGAGAGCTAGTGCAACAAGGTATAAACATACTGCAGAAAGAAGACACAATTCTAGCTCAGAGGCTTCCACTACTCTGTGATCGAGGACAAGTAATTTCACTGCCCTGGTCTCAGGAAGCTTCCTCTCCAGCAAAGTAAGAGTGGCCCACATGGTCATTAAAGGAAACACTGTGCTGTTGATCCCATAAAAAAACCTTCCAGACAAAACCTATCATGAAATCACACTGTCTAGCCCTGGACACAGCTGTTCTGCCACTCACCTCTCTCTCACACACACGGGAGGTTATGGAAGACTTGTAGGGTTTGGGGGCTTTTTGTTTTGTTTTGTTTTGTTTTGTTTTGTTTTGTTTTTTTCAAAATCACAGAGTCTACCAATTTGTCTACTAGGTTCCCTGCAACTGACTTGGCATGAGCCGAATATAAGCAATGAAGGAAAGGAACACTATTTACATACATTTAAACAAACCTAAACCTCCCTTTCTGGGTAGAAAATTGAAAAAATAACATATACTGTGAAAAAAGCGAGTAGGTATCTGTCCCCAAGTCTCCCTTGGGGCCATCAGCATTTTTCTATGACACTCTGGGATGTGTCCAATATATGCCCAAGGCCAACTACAGGGACAATCTTCACAGACCAAGCCTATCCATCCATCCAAGTAACAGAGTCTCCCTAACTTTGGCCCTGCACCACTGCAGAGAATGATCCACAATTTGTGGTCTTTTTTTTTTTTTTTTTTACAAAGACTTACAAGGTCAAAAATGAATTGTTTCAACTCCTACAATGAAAAGGCTGTGGAACAACTAAATGGTAAGTACAAATAACATTTCGGAAGCCAAAACCCAATGGTCAAAACGCAGAGTCAGCAATTGGCACAGCCAGTGCTATGGAGCCTGGTACTGGCCATGCTTTCCCAGCACTCAGGCATCTGCTGCCACCAGTTCTGTAAATGTTCCTGCCACTGCTAGTCCCCAGGGAAAAAGAGCACTGCTACTCTCAGTTCCCTTCCCCTGATAACCAATATCTTGTTCTCCATCCTCCTCACTCCTACTTGCAAAAGACCTTCAAAGACAGTTCTGCCATTCTACTCTAAACATCAAGCATCAAAGATACAATGCAACTGAACAAACCCAAACTAAGCCAGAACCTCATTTCCTGCAAATCAAGAAAAGCAAACTAACAAATGCTTATTGAACGCTCCACGATATAAAACACCAAACAGAATCTGAAGACATTGCGAGCTTCTTAAAAATGCTCCTACGTGCCTAAATATATACCTAGATAAACACTTTCAAATCAGGTAAGATAAAATTTTATTCATGTAATAAACACTTTAAATTATTTAAAAATAAAAGAAGTATTATTCTTGAACACTGAAAGGGCTTAGCAAAACTAGCTGAATTTGTCAACAAACACTGAGGGGCTTAAAAGAATGCAGTAAGGCCTAGAATAAATACAATTTATTAGATCAAAAGCTATGGTTCTAACCGGGCGTGGTAGCGCACGCCTTTAATCCCAGCACTCTGGAGGCTGAGGTAGGCGGAGCGTTGTGAGTTCAAGGCCGGCTTGGGCTACAACGCAAGCGCAAGGCCGGCCTGAGCTACATAGTGCGACCCTGCCTCAAAAAAACCAGGGCTGGGAGTTTGGCTCAGTGGCTCAAGTGCCTGTCTGGCAGGTGCAAGGTTGTGAGTTCAATCCCTGGTGCTGCAAAAAAAAAAAAAAAAAGCTATGGTTCTTCACATTAGAGAAAAAGGTACTAGACAACTAAACTAAGACAACAGACTTTTACTTGATAAAATGCGTTAAAATGGATATTTCTACAAAAAGATGTATAAAGTGTTTTTATATGTTGACCACACTAAATACCACTTATGGTACTACACACATACTACAGATAGTTACTATTTTATCCTTGCCTCAGATTCAAAGTAATTACCACAGAGGGGTCCTACATCAGATAGGAGAGTGCACATTGACTATGGGCTGACCTCCAAGCCAACAAGATGCCCCCTGTGCATGACCTCTGTCTCCCTAGTCCCAACACAGCCATCAAAAGTTAAGAAAGGAAAAAGGATGAAGTTCATACCATGCCTTCAGATACAGCTGACATTTAATAGCAGGGAGAGGTGAACAGTATATAGAGAGAGGTCAGTAATTAGTCTAATAGAGAAATATGTCAATTCCATTTAGAGATGACTTTCTCAACTTGAGAGAGCAACAAATGTAGATTGGTTAACTCTTTGATCATCCTTTCCCAGATGACTTCTGAAGCAATATTCCCATCTTACAGGACTTCCTGGTAGAGGGTAGAACATCCTCCTCTAATTTTAATCTTGCTTCTGGTCATCAGTAACACTAAATCTGGAATTCAGCAGTACCTAAGAGTAGCAAGAAAATAAACATGGCAGCATCCCAGGAAAAGCATGAAGTCACAACACTAACTTCAAGGAAGCAAGTTTTCTAAACCTGGCCCCTAGCTAGCTATAGGCTAAAAGTAAGGTAAGTGGGATGATGAAGCTTGGACAGGATCTTAAGACCCAAACCAGAGCTAACTCCTTTTCTCCTTTTTCTTCCCCCTTCTGCTGATTATTCACCTTTGGTCTTTCTACTCAATTAACACATATTTCTTGAGCCCCCTACTTAATATATTCATGTTTCCCAATTTAATCTCACCTTCATCAAATTTTGAAACCCATCATTCATAACACCTAACATTTCATGGATTCCACTTTTTGAGGGCCTTGCAGAAAGTGTTTTGTTAAAAACATCTCTGTTGAGAAATTCTGCCAAGCGTTGTTTTATGTTGTTGGATGACAAATTCCACCAGTCCCCATAGTCCAACACCTTCATGTCAATATTCACAATCAGAGCAGAATGTACACACACAAAGTACTGATAACAAACACAGGGCCAGAGTTTCTTCTGCATGCCCACCTGCAGGACAAGCAGAGATGATTTATAAGGTTGGCACTAACAATCCAACAGTAGTAACAGCAACCACAATATATTAAGCACAACTAGTCTACAGGTTAGGCATAAGGCTGGTGCTTACATAAATGTAAAGTTCAATCAAGTCTTAAAATACCTATGAGGCCAACTTTACCATGCTAACTTCATGAAGATGGAAATTCAAGCACAAAGACTTTACCTGCATTGAAATAAGAGGCAGCATCAAAATGTGGATTCATAACTGTCTAACAACTCTACTTCCTCTTTCCCCTGTGGGGTGGAGGAGTGAGGTAGGACTTCTGAATGTCTGGAGCCTAATCATGGATGCTCACCCTTCTACATATGGGAATGGCAGCTGAGCATGAATGCTGAGATAGGAAATCTATATGCCAGAAATAAACACGTGAACATTTTCTCTATGGTACCAGTAACGAAACTAACCTCCCAAACCATTACCCTGTATTTTTACATTTGAATGTTTTTTGTTGTTTTACTGTTGTTGTTGTTGTTTGGTACTGGGAATTGAACTCAGGGCCTTGAACTTGCCAGACAGGTGCTGTACCACTGAGCTACAGCCCCACCCACATTTGACTATTTTTAAAATAATTCATTCTTGCTATGTAAAAGACTTAAGCACAGACAGGCAAGGTCTGACTGTGGGCTGTGTTACAAAGGAATAATCTGTTCCATTTTAAATTACACTGTGAGATCTGTCTAGAACTTTCAGGTTGCAAACATAATACTAGACTCCTAAGGCTAGGCTATCAGAGAACTACTGCTTGTCCACTTCATTCTCAGCTATCACATAGGAGAACAACAGGGACATGTGAAATATGGTTCCAAGCTTCCTGACCTCACAGGACTACCGTCAGTCTCTGCAACCCCAAGTTCCTGATAATGGGAGCATGCATGTGCTGTGTTCCAAAAAGTAATTGTAGGAAAGCAACAGACTCTCTCATAGAAAGACAGATTCATCAACATTACTACTGCAGGATTATTTTGGGAAGTTTCCTTGCAGGTTTTTTTCATAAACAGGTAAGCACATGATTGTGACCACAGTTTATTGTTTTTTGTGGTTTTTGTGTGTTGGGGGGTTGTCACTGTTGTTTGTTTGTTTGTTTGTTTGTGACAGGGTCTCATTATGTAGCCCAGGCTGACCTCGAACTCACAGTGATCCTCCTGTCTTAGCCTCCTGAGTGCTAGGATTATAGGTGTGCACCAGACCACAATTTATAAACATTTTTTTTCTTCCTCCACCTCATATTTCTGCTTGATTATCCAGGGTCACCTGTTCTGTAGCAGCTTTCCTAGCCAACCCCTCACACAGCTGGGATGGACTCCTTTCTTTTCTGTGTCTGAAGGTATGGGATGTGGACCAGTGCACCAATGTTAAATAAATTTGTCCTACAAATAAATAATCCCTGGCAACTATAAACCAATAATGATTCTTGGTACAGTAATAAAACAAATAGTTTGGGGACATTCAGAAAAGGATGTGACTACTGGGAAAAGGCAATACAGGTTTCTAATGACCATATCACTCCAAAAATCAACCGATATGCCATGTCATGATTACCAAGGTAGTAGGTCAGCTGAGATGAAAGATAGCATATATCTGGACTTCAGTAAAATACCCTCATGAGTCACCTGCAGACAAGTTAACAAAACAAAGCAGTTAGTTTGCACAACTGTCTACCTAAGCTGGTTGACAAGTACTTTGACACACAAACATACTGCAAATATCCCTTGTGCAATAAACTTGAATGAGTTACCCTTCTTTCTAGACCAGGGGTCATGAAAACTATAGCTCAAAGGCCAAACCCACCTATCACTTAGTTTGGTGAAATTTTACTACAATAGCCATACTATTCATTTACATGTTGTTGATGGCCATTTTGGCATTATAGTGGCAGAAGTGGTTGGTTACAAGAGTGTTGTATGCATGACCTGCAAGGCCAAAAATATTTTCTATCTATCCATTTAAAGAAAAAGCCCACTTCCAGGAATGTTATTTCACTTCCTTGTTGGGTCCTCACACGAGTACACTTCCTGGCATACAGTGAGCACACAGTAAACATCTGGGAAGTAAACACGTATGCAGGCATTATTCATGACCTGATGACAAGGGAGAAAGGCTAGTGTAGTGGTGGCGTAACATAAGACTCAATTCTTAGTCACACCCTATCCAATGTCATTTTGACACTGACTTAGCCAAAGACAGACACAGGACACAGGCTTATCAAACCCTTGGGTGGCATGAAAGGGAAAGAAAAGTTTATGCTATAAATGACAGGGTCAAGAATCAAATAATCTTAACTATCTAGCATTCTGGGCCAAAAAGAAAACTGACAGTGCAAGTACAGGCTGGGAGCAGTTTTTAACTTCCTTAAATCCACAAAACCAGCCCCAGCAACTATTTGTGTGAAATACAGGAGGGAGGGCACTGTCACTGCCCTCCAGGCTCATCAGTGCCTACAGTGCCACGAGTAATGTGCTCTTCACTAACAGCAAAAGTAGAACAGTGTCTGGTCCACAAATAACTAATAACACTCCTGCTACACCCTGCCATGGTTAGGTGGAGGATTCAACTAGAACACCATGCCTGTGTAAAGGTACTTTGCAATGGATTCTAACCACGTGATTTAAAAGACACCAAAAGATTTAAAGTGAAAAGTCCCTATTCCACTCACTGCTGCTGGTACCCAGTGCCCAAATGAGAGGCAACCAACATGACCTATTTCTTATATGTCCTTCCAGAGCAGTTGTTTACATACACAAGCTAATAAACACCTGTTCACCTCTCTCTATTTTCCACAAGTTGTAATGCAATACACACAGTCCCATACTCTTCTTTCTCACTTACATATCCCACAGAATATTATGCTAGTACTTGAAGAATTGCCTCACTGCTTTCTGTGGCTACACAGTTTTCCACTTCTCCACTGCATGGAGCCTCAATAATGATGGACATTTAAGTTAAGCCAGTCTTTTGCTGCTATATGCCACAATGTTAAGAAAACATACATCTTTTCACACATATGCAGATACACTTGTAATACAAACTCCAAGAAGTGAAATTACAGGGATGTAAAGTGGGTGCATTCATAATTTGGATGAATACTGTCAAACTGGACACTGCTTTGGAGCATAATGGACAAAATAAACAGAATCTTTCAAAAGAAGAGTCTGGAAATTATGCCCCCAACAGAAGAACCAATGAGGTTTAATGTGGAATAAAGAGGGCTGGGAGCAAATGTGAGCACCACTATCGTCAAAAATTCCTGGATAGCACCAGTAAGTTCAGTTTTTCTTCATTCTCCACGTGCTTGACCCATCCTTGGGGGCTTACATGTACTATCCATTGACAGTCACAGAAACCCAAGAACCTGCTATTTGTATTCTCCTTATTCAGGAAAGGAAACAAAGGCCAAAGAACCAAGAAGGACCTCTGCCAGAGGCCACAGAGCCAAGAAGATGCAGATCAAACCAGGTAACTCCACCACCTGCGCCCCTCACCCCATGATCCTTTCCCTCAGGGCCAGGCCCTGAGGCCAGAGCAGCACTCTCAGACAGGCTGCATCCACAACCACCTGGGTGGCTTTCAGTGCACAGGCCCTGCCCCAGATTGTGATCTAACTTTTCAGGGGACAGCAGGCATAGTTTTTACAATGCCCCCTCAGGTAATCCAATGTGCAGCTTTAATTTACAACACTGGGCAGGCATCTAACTAGGGCAGTCATCACAAATACCTGCAGTGCTCTCAAACTGATTTTGGGGCTCCACCCCTTAAGTTTCTGAGTCAGCAGTTCCAAAGTGGGGTTGCAGAATTTGCATTTCCAACAAGTTTCAAGAGATGCTGGTGCTATTGGCCCAAAATCAGGTTTTGAAAATTCTCCAGAAGCAAGGACTACTACTATGCTTAGTAATAAGCAATTAACATTTTACAAGTTTCATTATGCCAATAAACGTAGTTTGCTTTGGAAGGTCTAATGGGATAATGTCCTCTATGACATGAAGTAAAAACAGATATTCAAGTGTCTTATCCAAGTTTGTAGAAGTTATCTATGGTACAAAAACCTTCATTTCTTTTCTTTCTTGAAAATTTCTTTGGCTTATGCTCAAGTTTTCCAGCATATCATCTCCACCGCACCAAGACCAGATTCTAAATTCCAAGAAGGCAGGAATCTTTCTTACCTTGTTTTTTCTTATTCCTCCTGAACCTAAAACATAGTGTTCAATACATATGCTTGAATGATGGAATTAATCATTATAGTAAAAATAGTGACACATAGGTCCTAAAGGAGAAAATGCTAAGACAAGTTGATTTTAGTTCATATTAAAGAATATTAATAATTATAAACATTCAAAAGTAAAATAAATTGCATCTGTGAGCAAAGAGCTTTCTGTCCATGGAGAAAGACTGGCAGAGACTAAACAACCAAATGACAGAAAGGTCAGAAAACAACTGTATACTCCAAGGCAGTATATAGTTGACATCCACCACCTCTAACACCTTTTGCAAAACTAAATTTAATCTGTGTGTGCGCCAGTAAATAGAAGATGTTTTTAAAAATCCTTCTTGGATGAACTAGCCTACCAAAAGCTTCACTACATAAATTTATACAAATTATTGCACTTTTGTACCTTAGTTTCCCTAGACACAAAATGAAGACATTTGTCAATAAGTCTCTTGGGATTCTCTAAGCAAGTGACTGGCAAGTAATAAACAACTACCAGATGTACCAAGGTAGTACTTAAAATGGATACAATCGATGGCTGCTTTTCCCCTCTCTACAATTCTGCACTGCAAGTAACCCTGCATCTAATTGATATTTCCATGAAAATTAAACTTGAGGAGAAACCAAGGGCAATTTCAAAAACACACTGATCTACCCTTCAAATTCGATGTCTTTGCCAGTTTAATTACTTGTCTATCATTTTGTTAAAAAAAAAAATCATTCTTCCAGTAGCCACTTAATAGATACCCACTGTGAGCAGAGAACTATGCAAGACCCTTGGGGAATACAGGGAAAAGAACACACTGGGTTCTGCCTTTTTGGGTGCCTGCCTGCATGTATAGCTTTGGATTTCTCCCATCTGAGTAATGTTGAGGGGTTCATCAGAATTTACTGGTGTGGAACTGTGTTTATAGATTGATTCCAACAAGGAAAATCACAATGCTGAGTAACTGCCAGAATATCAGAACCAGAAGTAAACCAAGATCCAGAAAAAAATTCTTAACTTTTAAGACCTATGATATTAAGTAATAAAGTCTTCATCTTCATAATGGGCCAGAGCACAGAATCATGTCTTTCCTAGTCTTTGCCTAAGAACCATTTCATTCACACATGAATGAATGACCTAATGGGGTAAGCTTGGGAGTGACTCATAGGCAACAGCTTCTGAACATTGCCATCACAGTGATGTCTTAAGGAGCCATCAGGAAATTTCAGAGGAGAAAGAAAATGAAGAAGTAACCCAGGCAGCAATATACAACTTTTATTTACTTATTTGTACATTAAAAACTGTGTTTCCAGACACAGTACCAAAAAATGAGAACATACTCAGACACTAAGGAAACACTGAGAATCTTTACTGGGGACCCCACAAAAGTGGCAGGGTAGGAAACAAAGCAGGAATTTCATTTTTTGTCAAAGAACAACTGAAACACTTGACTCTAATGTTAGACAACACAAATGACCTTGTGAGAATGCAGGCAACTAAAAGAGAATGACTCAGAAAAGAGAAGCCAGTCACTCTAAAGCCAGACATGAAAAGCTGACATGGGTGCTGTAATACTCAACTCATAAACAGATTTTGATATCACATCTAGTGCATGCTAACAAGACTTTTCTTTCTTAAGGATAACAAAACCTGCCTCTGGACCAGTTCACAACTACACATTGTCATGATTCACAACACTTCAACTGCAGAACAGCTTGCTAAAGGCATAACTGCAAGGATAATACCAAGAAAGTTAATATTTTTCCAGTTCCTGCTAATATATGGCTGAGGAAACTAAGGGATGGAAAATTAGAAGATGGAATCATACAGCTCAAAAGTCCCAAAACTCTAAGATGTCACCTGCAGTGCTTATTAAACTGAGAATCCCAGGCCCCTCCCTGAAAGAGCAGGGCCTTTATGCTGCCACAAAACTCTGTCCACACTCTAATCACGTGGTCTATTCCTACTCTCCTTTGAGCACTTGCAGGGCACCAACTGGATGCCATCCATTATCACAGAGCAAGTCTTCGTGATGCTTTTATTGCGAAAATGCTGTTATTACCCTCTGCTTAGAATGCCTTCCAAGACGCTGCTCCACCTAACACTTCTCACCCATCCTAAATCCAGCTCAGGTGTCACCTCCCCCAACCAGACACAACTAGATTTTCCCTCTCACCTCTCCCAGAGGACCCTGTGTATACCTGTTAGTACTTATCACATAGCTTTGTAATCATCCTGTTTACCTGTGAGACAACTCCTCAAGGACAATGATTTTTCTTTTTGAAACCTCAGCACCAAGCTCAGCTTGCCATCTATAAGCTGCTCAACAGATATTTAGAAGGTGTTCAACAAATGTTAGGTGGGCAGGAAGAATGGAAGGGAGGAATTAATCTTCCAAATTCTTACAGACTCGAAAATCTACAAAGCTGTAGATGTGTTTCACTGAGGTAGGTGGGGGAATCCCTATTCCTTCCTTTGCCCATATTTGAAGTCAGGTCCTTCACAGCTTGTCTCCAGACCCACTATGATCAGATTTGTGGTGGATGCACTCAAAAAGGGCCTCATTTGTGGATGTTCCCTATATCACCTGCTGTGATCTACCCTCAGCATACATCTTCAACTCCCTCCTTCAACTCCCGCAGGGCTTCCTGAACTCCCAGGGCCCTCCCACAACCGCCAAGGCCTGAATCCTTTGTCCTGAGCACAGGGCACTTACCTCTGCCAGGATCAAACTCTCCATCTCTTCATGGACCTCTGTAGAGAGGGCAGTCTCCAGACAGTACTTCCCAAAGCACAGGCTAAGGGAGGAACTCCAAATGCCCAGAGCTGGAGAGGCACTTTTCAGGCAAACAGGATGTCACCCTGAGGAAAAACTAAAGCTAGACTTTTGCCCTCAGCTGGCTCTGCCATGCGTCTGTGCTCTGGGCAACTACCAGCTCACAACCAGGGAGAGTACACTCAGCTTACAGCACGGAGGTGACAAGTCTGTGGCCCACACCCTGATATATCTCACCTTTCTTTGCCAAGCTCTATACAGTTGGCAAGGCGAGCTCCACCATTTACCTCTCTGATCCCTCTGTCCCCCAAGCTGCCCGCCAGGACCCCATTTTACATGTGCAGAAACTGCTCTGAAAGCCTAAGCCTTTGCCCAATGTCACACAGCTAAAAAGCAGAACTGGGGATCACACTCAGGTGTTTACATTCTCCCACACCTACCATTCATCTCCTAAACCCAGAATGGTTCTCTTATCCTCAGTCAAAGCCTTGCATTTTCAAAGCCGACAACCCTTTAAAGCTTTTCTGAGAGTTTTTCCTATTCACATTTTAGCTGCCATACAACAAACCCTATTTCCTGATTCTTTCTTGTGGTTATTATGCTGAGGATATTTTTTCCTAATACCTTAAGAATTACTCCCATAGGAAACACTCAGCTCCTCTGGAATGGATGTGACACTAAACCCCCTTCCCCTAAGAGCCTTCCTTTGGGGGCAGGACAAGTCTGGAGGACACTGATAAGCCACAATGTGGTGTGGAGAAGCAGCACTTCTGAGAATCATGTAGACTGCAATCCTGGCTCCAGCATCAACAAGCATGCAGCCCACCTAGGCATGAGGTTCAGTTCTGAGCCCTAGTTTCATCGTCCATGAAGTATGGGTAATAAAACCTAACTTAAACTGGGTGTGGTGACGGAAGCCTGTAGCCCCAGCTACATGGCAAGCCAAGGCAATTTAGCAAGACCTCATCTCAAGTAAAAAATAAGAACCTAACGTAAAAGGTTATTGCCAGGATTTAAAATGTTGTGTGCATACAACTAATACAACGGCTGATGGGGTACTCTCCCCCACACAATAGGTGCCAGTATTATCTCAACTGCTATCAGGCACAGCCAACTTGAGGATGAGTGAAGCACAGTGTATTTTTCTCATGTCCAGGAGGATTTTACCATAAGAAATATTTGGGAACCCCTTCTGTCAGGCATACTCCTAGTTCTGGAAGAGAAATCAGAAATAAAGGGGTTGCTTTGACAGCTCAGGAAGGTAAAAGGAGATGATTGCTCTTCCAGGGCTAAAATAACTTCTCAAATACCTCACTTCCCTCTCTCAACCCCCATAACTCATGAGTATGTTATCTACAACAAATCATTAAACCCCACTGACCCTCATTTCCTCAGCTGTACAACAGAGATAACCTGTGCCATGGACCTCACTGGTAGCCTTGCTCCTTCCTTTCTGACTGGAGTTCCACGCTGAACCTCCAGTTTGTTCAGCTAGTGCCCCTCCCCCACGTGACTCCAGCGCGTAATGCCCTTCTAATCAGCCATCCCTGGCTCAGGAGAGACATGTTACATAAATTCGGCCATTAAGGTACAGTGCAAAGAAGCTACCAAAGCTTCCTGACTCCTGAGAAAGAACATCAAAATCAATCTGTATCCTTCTCTCCCTGGATATTGTGTCCAACTGAGAGGTTTGAAAATGCTGTAACCGTTTTACTACCAGCACACAAAGATTCTAATGCCAACAATGCCAGACATGGGAAGACTCCAGGGTCTAGATGCTGTCACTGAGCCACTAACACAATCAACTCCAAAGCCCAACCTATGTCTGGACTCAGAATCATCCCCTCACATACCTCCAGGGAGCACAATCCACCCTTCAGTCCACATGAAACCACTCTTGAGAGACAAGGCATTTTCTAATTGCTAGCCACTCTGACTTAGAGCAAGTTACTTGCAGCTGAAAATACCCAGATACAACCTGTGTAATCTAGGGAAGATGGTAAAAATACAGAGGCAGGAGAGTCACAGGCTCCACTCTCACCTGGGCAATTCAGAAAGTCCTTGTCTCAAAATAAAAAGCACTATGGCTGTAGCTCAATAGTAGAGAGCCCCTGAACATGATTATCAGTATTGCAAACAAAAACAAAAACCTAATTTGGTGGAATGTAGAGCCTCCTAGTACAGTGCCAGGCTTGCAGTCAGTCCCAAAGCATCAGTCTAAAATGTTCCCAGAGAAACGTCATTCTTCCTATCTACGTCCATGAAAAGGTACTGTTGAAAGAACACACCAGGGAAATAGACAGGGCAGTGTGAGTCGATAAATAAATCTTAACTCTTAACCCAAAACGCTGCTTCTGCATAGTTTTAGGTAACCATCAGCTAATATTTGGCCAAAAAAGCTTCTACCGTGGCAATCCAAAGATACTGGCTGCTCTTGGGCTCCATGGCTGGATCCATCACCCAGACCTTTTTACACTGTTAACCAGTCTGCAGCGCAGAGCTTGGGCCTACACACCAGCAGCCCCATTCACCCTGTGGCCCCTTCGACTTTACTAAAAGGCCATTTTCTTGGCCTGCCTATTTCTTATCCTAGACTGATCATCCCTGTGGCACCAGGAAACTACAAAGGAAGTTAGAGTTATTAAAAGATGAAAGAAAGAACTGCGGAGCTACCAGGCTGATTCTCAAAACCATTGTTTTTGGAATGTCAGAGGGACAAGGGGTCATAGCCATTCCCTTCATTCCAAGGGGGACAACTAAGACCAAGAAGGGGTGGGACTTGGGATTCCCATTCATTAGGTTCTTTCCTTTTAGCATCTCCAGGATCATAGAGGGTGGGTTTCCCACTATAGAATGCTAATGGGAGGAAGGGGACTCAGACAGAAAGGAGAACAAAGGAAGGGCAGGCACTAATTTAGAGGGGCCTTTGCAGGACACAGGTTGCCCTGATAAACCACAAAAGCCAAGGGCAGCAAAGAACATCTCACCTATTCTTTTCTATGTTAATATGCTTGAGACTAGGTTCATGTAATTCATTTGAGCCCCCCCCCCATCCACATTCAACAAATTCTTGAGTGGCTGTGAAATCCAGAACACTACACCAGAAGTTGCAGTGACAGAGAATATAACATGAAGAACCTCAGTCTAACAGTGAAGATAAAACAAATATAGTAGAAAGTAAAAACAAGTTCCTTCTTCTGAAAGCCTCCCAAACCTCCCTAGATCAATAATGGTGAGGTACTCTCTACTATACACTTCCCCAGCACCCTGGAATAAAGTTTTCACTGCAGCAGCCATGTTGCAGTATACTTGTTTATTCATTTCTGTCTTTCTGTCTTTGCCTGTCTCTGTCTCTGTCTGTCTCTGTCTCTGTCTTTCTCTTCTCTTCTCTTCTCTTCTCTTCTCTTCTCTTCTCTCTTCTTCTTCTTCTTCTTCTTCTTCTTCTTCTTCTTCTTCTTCTTCTTCTTCCTCTCTCTCTCTCTCTCTCTCTCTCTCTCTCTCTCTCTCTCTCTCTCTTCCTCTCTCTCTCTCCCCGATGCCTACAGTACAAGTCTGGTCACCTTGTTCACCTTCATATATCTAGCACAGGTTCTGGCACTAGGGTATACTCAGTGAACACTGGTTGATGAAATGGATAAACAGATGGATACATGAAAGATGCCTGAGTGGATAGATAGCTGGAGATTTCAAGGAACTGTGGACTGTGAATCAGCAAAACTTTCCTGAAAGGCTGAAGCATCTGAGCCAGACTTTAAAGGACTTTGACAACTAGAGATGAAGAGAAGACCCAGTTCAACCCAAGTGCCAAGTATTAAGTTAGGTGTAAATCTGGACGAATGTTTCCTGGATGAGTCTACTATTGAACTGACTCTTCCTAAGAAGGAAGCTAGCTTCCCTTCTCACAGTCTTTCACTTCTCCTTTGATAAATAGAAGAAATTCCTAAACGTAATCAAACTGGTAAGTCAAAGGAATGGCAACTGCCTACCCATCTCTACAAACACTGGCCTCAAAGATAGAGGAAGGGTTAGGAATACAGCTCACTGGTACAGCAGCACTTGCCTAGCCCTTAGGAGGTCCCAGGGTTCAATCCTTAGTACTATAAAAAAAATTTTTTTAAAGAAATGAGGAAAAAAATGTAGCAGAATGAACACAATACATTTGCACCAATATGGAGAGTCTCCAGGATAGATCATTAAGTGACAAAAGCAAGTACATCACTTCTCCCCCTTATACATGCTTCTGCATATAAACATCTCATAAGAACATACAAGAAACTAATATAAGTGATTATCTATCTGTTGGGTAATATACAATTTACCACCTAAACTAGGGCACTTTTGAGCGTGAAAAGAGGTACTATCTAGGGATCATTCACTGGGACAAAAAACAAACTGAACTTTTATGGGCAAAGTTGAATATAAGTTCTCTCCACCTAATGGAGGTTGACAGAGGGAGTAGACAAAGCAGAGATGGGAATAAAAATGTTCAATGTATACATTTTCACAGTATTCTGATATTCAAACCATATATGCATATGAACTGTTTTAAAATTTAATAATCTTTGAATTAGAAGAAAAAAGCCAAAGAATTTAGACTTCTAACTCTCTTAGACAAAGAAGTTCATTTAAGGGACTCAATGAATGGCCACCCTGAATGTATAAGATGCACCCCCAGGTAGAAGATGAAATCACCACTTATCGCATAACTGTTTTGCAGGGCACAAGAAAACATCCCTGAGAGTAGAGAGTTGTACATGGCCTAAAAAGGCTGGGAGTCCGTGCTGGGGCAGCCAAGATGGGGAACATTGTGGAATATAAACAGTGTGAGACAGACATAAAGCAGTTCAGGTTTTATACAACCATGGCAACAAAGTGAGATTGATTCAGGACTGAATCAAGCTCTTTATATTGTTTCTACTTAAAAAGGAAATGTATTGACTACAGTCCCCCTCACAGATTTATCTTTCCTGACATCAAGCACATTCATAACCTATTTTAAATTCCAAGGAACAATGCTGGGTTTAGGAAAGTGAATAGCAACGGGTTTCATCAGGCTGTTTGGGAGGCTGGGCAGAAGCTTCTGCCTTTTAATTGTTCAGGAAACACGCACAATGCAGGTTTGTTTTTGTGGGGGTTTTTTCCTTCTTATCAGTCATAACTTCCAGTGAGGAAAATGCTTGTCCAAGATGCCTATGCTTCAGATGGGAGAGGTCCCATATGGTATCACTGCAAGCCTCAGTTTCATAATCATTCCTTCCTTTCAGACATCGTTATAGCTCCTCAGGCTCAGGCCTGAAGTTCTGGAATGAGAACATGTCTCATCCCAACCTCTAGGCTTCACCAAGCACTTGGGTTCTGACCTTCCTCAGGGCAGCTGACCACACCCTACTGTGAAACCTTCACAAATTCCACAACATCCTGTGGATTGCAGGACCACATAATTTATTGTCCAGTCAGACAGAAGTACTGTTAATAATCACTGGGACAACTGGCAAAACCACCCAAGAAACTGGAACATGAGATCATCCTCTGACGGGTAAATCCAATCTTTTTAATAAACCTAAATTCAAGAGTCTCCAACATCTGGTCCCAACCTATCTTTCCCATTTTTCACATCCTGTCCATAACACATAGTCCAGTTACAATGAGCTGCAGCTGCCCAGGCAAGACTGGGCTTTATTACCATCTCTCCATTTTTTGCTCCTGCCATTTTCCCCTCCTGCATTCGCCCACCATTAATTCATAATGCCCTCCTCATCATCTGTCTAGGTCTAACTCCTATCTTTCCTTCAAAAAACACAAATCATTCATAACTATATTCATTCAACAAATATTTACTGATTATTTATTGTATTAGGTACATGATAAACAAGACTAAAAATTGTCTCCTCATGAAACTTTAATGTGTTTGTGCATGTGCCTGCCACTGTGATAACTGGTTGTAAGGACAGACAAAGAATGATGTTCTGGGGCCAGGAATTTAGCTCAGTGGCATAAGTGCCTGCCCTGCAAGTCCAAGGTTGTGAGTTTGATCTCCAGTACCAAAAAAAAAAAAAAAAAGAATGATGTGCTGGAGGGTAGACACACTCACTCTCCCACAAGACTGAGAAGTCCCTGAGGGCAAAACCCAAAAGACTGCCCCCTACCCATGTTGAACCTTTCCCACAACCCTGCATAGAGGAGACATTCAACAAACAATTACAGAGTAAAATCATTAACATTGCCAGGAGTGGTGGCACACACTCATGACTTCATCACTGAGGAAGGCTGAGTCAAAAGGATTGAAAGTTTGGGCAACTTAGAATGATGCTGAGCTAAAATTCAAATAGAAAACACTGAGGATACAGCTCAACATTCTCTGGGTTCGATCCACAGTACTGCCAAAGAGAAAGAATGAATGAAGGGAAAGTGGAGGAAGGGAAGGGGAGAAAGGAAGGAAGAAAGGAAGGAAGGAAGGAAGGAAGGAAGGAAGGAAGGAAGGAAGGAAGGAAGGAAGGAAGGAAGGCAGGCAAAAAAGAATATTAAAGAAGCTAACTTGTTTAAACAGGCCCCCCAAATTCAAAGACCCAATTCAAAAATGGGCATCGGAGATGAATATGTACTTCTCAAATGAAGAAATACAAATGGCAAATAAATACATGAAAAAATGTTCAACATCATTGGTCATTCGAGAAATGTAAATGAAAACAACATTGAGATTCCATCTCACTCCAGAAAAAATGGCTGCCATCAAGAAATAACCGATAGGGCCAGGGATTTAGCTCAGAGGCACAAGCACCTGCCTGGCAAGTGCGAGGCCATGAGTTCAATCCCTGGTACAAAAAATAAAAATAAAAAAACAGAAAAATAAAAAAGAAATCAACCAATAACAAATGTTGGCAGGGCTATGAGGAGAAAGGAACTCTTCTCCATTGTTGGTGGGAGTATAGACTGTTATAACCATTGTGGAAATCAGTGTAGAGATACCTCAAAAAACCAGCATTGAAAGTCCCATTCATCCAGCTATTCCCCTTCTGGGTATTTCCCAGAAAAACTGAAAATGACATGCTACAGTGATACATGTGCACCCATGCTCATAACAGCACAATTTGTAATAGCTAAATCTTAGAAACAACCCAAATGCCTATCGCAGAATGGATAAAAAAGATGTGGTATTTTTATACAGTGGAATATTACTCAGCTGTAAAAAAGGACAATCTTGAGGTTTTCATAGGTAAATGAAGGCAACGAGATCATACTCATAAGTGAAATAAGTCAAACTCACATTTGAAATATCATATTGTCTCCCTAGTATAAAATAAGAAAGACTCAAGGGGTAATAAGATTCAAAATGTACAATAGATACTGTGATAATGAAAGAAAGTGTTCAAAAGGAAAGGACAACTGGGATAGGGGAAAGGATGGAAGGAAGGGTATATGTATATAGGTATACATATATATACATATGTATGTATGTATTTATATATATACACACACACATACAAGATACATAGTTATACTACTAATCTCTGTTAGTTCATCCAAAAGAACAGTTTGTGCTTTTATTGTTTGATTGTTTGATCATTTTCTTCAAGCCTAAATCTTGTAACCTGAACAACTACTTCTAAAATAACAATGCGCAATATATAAATTACTGTTAATTTCCTATTTTTAAAAAATTCTATGTCATTTCTATCCTTTTTTCTGTTTTGCTTTTTTAAAATAAAAAAAAAGAAGCTTACTCATTTAGTCTAAAGAGAGTTTTCCAACAGCTTATTCTGAGTCAAAGGAGAACCTGAATTCTATTGACCTCAGAGAAATATCCCAGGTACCATGACTATGACTCTTATCTGATTGTGATACTGAAAGGGAAATGAAGTCCCCTGATCAAAGCCATACTGCTTCTCTTGAGGTTAAGTGACTCCTCCAAAGTCACACAGCTGGTTAGTGACTGGCAGCAATCAGAGGTGACTAGCACAACAGTCCCTAGACAGGAGGGTGTTAAAGAAGGGAGGTGACACTGTCAGCTGAATTGGTCAATAGGTTTTGTGAAGGAGGCTTGAGGGATGGAAATGAAGTGGCTAGTAGGCTTAAGGGACATACCTGGCACACACACATGTGTGGCTGAGCAGAAATTTGGCAAGGGAGGGCCAGCTCAATACTAGAGATACAAAGGGAATGTCCTCTGAGACAGGGCACAAGCACATCTTCTCCGTGTCTGACCTAGAAGAGGGAGACAGGTCAGGAGCAGGGCTGCTCTAATTTCATCTTACTGGGCCACTATACTGCCCAGAGAAAGCTGCTCAGAGAAGTCTTAAGGAAAAGTCACGAATCCTGGAGCTGCCCTGGCCTTGTTTGCAGTTCTTCCCAAAGCACATGAAGCATATTTACTGTGAGTTAAACAGTAACTGGTAACAGACAAACTTGGCAAGTTGCATATTTGCATCTGTAAGCGTAACATGTATATCCCT